>VMBQ01004653.1:0-78798 GCA_007657795.1 Dreissena rostriformis
TAATGTGTTCAAATGTTGATGCTGATTATGACCAAGCCTTAATTTTTCAAATCAAAAACAAATAAATTGTCCATAATGTAAGAAACCGTTGTGTAGCATGAACAAATGCTGTTTAGACTAGAGAAACAAATATATTGTTTATGTAAGTTTATTAGTTGCGCTTTCAAGCACAAGCCATATAAACTGTCATACAATAAAAATATCACACCTTGAATTTTTAATTTAGTTAACCGTCAGGTTAATATATATAACTTCAATTTAAAATTGATAGCACTATACGTTTTTTGTTGTATTAAAATAATTACTCAAAATAACAAACCTATTCAGCCTACAGGAAGATATTCATCTGGTTCCGAGCAAATCACAGCCGATTCATTTCACTTTACACACTCAACGTTTTAATAGAAAATTTCATATTCACCAACTCAATCCGTCACCTTATCAAATCCGTTTCAAATAGGTCGAGATAATTTAGTGGTTTTATCAATGTTCTATATTGTCAGGTGATTTAATGTAAATCGTACTCATACTTAACCCGTTCATAGTCCATTTCGCGTGCGATACGCCTTGATATAGTCAGAAAACGACTTGCACAACTAAATTAATACTATCAATATACTTACAAATAAATGTATGACCTGGTTATTTAGGTATTTGCTGTACAGAAAGCATAACGCATACATAGAGTCCGTTTTTGTGTGTAGTAATTATTAATGTTTAGTGACAGTCTTTAGCACGCAACTAGAACCTCTCGATTGATATGCCGGTACCCTATCGACTGTCATCGTGGTATCTAAAGATCGGTTTAACTTAACGGGACTAACATTTTCTAGGGTAAACGGACAATGGAAATAAAACGCATAATATGGTGCAGATTCGCAGTCTGTATGTCAACCACGCAAGATATGCCAGTAGATATGTTACGGTTGGCTGGGCAGTAGTAAGTAACGACATTCTCACACTATCCCCCGTAACGCCACTAAGCATTCCGGTGGCGATTGTCCTATGCGTAATTTTCAGTGCATTCGATTTAAACAGATACACAACAAACGTTTCAGTGTTTCGACCGACTCAAAAAATCCGTAAACATACATCGAAAAGAAAAATGACACAGAAATGAAAACAATTAAAAATTATGGGGAGAGTAGTACCAAATTAAGATTGATGTTTCATAATTGAAGATTTTATGAATATCTGTCTAAATTAAATAATCAGTAGTTTAATACAATAACTGTGCACATTTCTGTCACTTGACTTAAATTAAAATTGTGATTTTATGTTTATTCTCCCTTGTTATCTTCTCTAAAGTAGGCATGGAGTAGTTTACCTTACCACATTTTCAGTACACAAGTGTGCACTATTCTGCTTAATTTCAGGTAAGAGTTATGAAACTTGCTTACCAACCACATCTCACAATGACCCCGAAAACATGTGGGAAGTGTCAAATAAAAACTGGCACTAGAAACATATGGGATGTTGAAAGTTTTAAGAAGCCAATGCTCTCAGTACATCAAGAGGCATACTTCTTCTATGAAACTTTGTCAGTAACCTCACACAATCACACCTAACACACGTGCGAAGTGTATTTTGCACGGGAGAGTTATGACAACGGGTCATTTAACTCACAACGTCTCCATTAGCGAAGTTTCAATTGAATACCTGTAGTAGAACCGGGAATAGGCAGATGTTGCACGTTTACCTTAACAAATTGTGTAGGAACAAAATAATTTTAATACTGCAAAACTGTATGTTCCGAGTTGGTGCACGTTTCCCTTTACCAGACCATTACGCAGACCCCGATGCCGGCATTTGGGTTAGTAGTTTAGTTCGCACTATTTTGTGAATAGTCGAGCAAAAATTAAGAAAATTATGGCCATTATGAATGTATTAACGAAGTCATATGCGACATAATGGCGATTTTCAACAAAAGTGTAATGGAAGCATTTACGAGTTGGTGCAAAATGAAAATAGAACTTCCCATCACACACAGCTTAAAAAAGGTTAGTTGTGAAGCGACCAGTGTGGTATGGTATAAATAAGTCAAAATTTGTGTTTGTGTTTTAAATGATCAACGGTCAATTGTTATCAAACATTTTTGGCAGTCAATTTTGAAGAACAAAAAAGAAGGCTGATGTTTTTGAGAGAGATATTGCGAGTTTAATTATACTGAAAATAAAACAGCTTACATTGTAACAAAATTATGTTTTTCCTCTGAAAAAATAAAACAACATCATACCTTATAGTGAGCATGCATTATGACAGTTTAGTTTAAACCTATTTATTTTAGCTCGATTGCATCGAAAGCCTTAGGCTTATATAAACGCTCTCGAGTCTGTTTCCTGGGACTAGAACCAGTACTTGGCGTCTTTAGGGGAGAATGAAGGAACGCTCCCTGTGGGGATCGAACCCATGACCTCCCGATCGTTAGGCGGACACCACATCCACTACGCCACGGCGACCTAAATTAGGGTAGACGCCTCCTAGGCCTTCTGATCCTCGCGTTTATTATCTACATACTAAATATTAAACAGATCATACGGTTATAAATTATCTTTATTCCATCATTAAACATGCTTACCTGGTTTTCTATTCATCTCACCATTTTCTCAACTGTTTAAGTCTAAATTAAAAACAAATACGGAAATGTTTTCATCTGTAAAAAAACATTTCGATAAACTTCAAAATATGCCGTCAACCATGCATAGACATAAAATGGCATAACTGTTTTGCACGTGCAGTTTAATCCCGGCAATGCTGACATTAGGCTCTGTTTACTGATATGGGGGTTTATTTAATATTAAACAGATCATACGGTTATAAATTATCTTTATTCCATCATTAAACATGCATTGTCTTAAATAAACCCCCATATCAGTAAACAGAGCTTAATGTCAGCATTGCCGGGATTAAACTGCACGTGCAAAACAGTTATGCCATTTTATGTATATGCATGGTTGACGGCATATTTTGAAGTTTATCGAAATGTTTTTTTACAGATGAAAACATTTCCGTATTTGTTTTTAATTTAGACTTAAACAGTTGAGAAAATGGTGAGATGAATAGAAAACCAGGTAAGCGTTGTATAGATATATGACTACTAGCTCGACCCGAATACAAAAAGGCTCCTTTATAAGGTTTTCTTAAAGTTGCTACATACACTTAGTCTCATTATCTGTATCAACATCGCGAAATGCAAAATTCCTTTTATAAAGCAAAAAATAGAACAACGCGTACGATGTTAGTATTTTTCATTACATTGCACCAAGTATTTGCTTGGTGAATGTGCAGATTAATATAACATGCAGTTTTATAAGTAGAAAACTAACTTATTATACATCCCGTGTCTTAAATAAATATTCTATAGTTCCTCTTTAACAATATGTTCTGTGGAATTTTATTCTAAACTTCTTATTAGACGCTGCACACGCTGCACGTGCCAGTTAGCAGCATTGTTCGTGTCGTAGAGACGCAACGCCATCCCAAAGAAATGTACCGCCTCTTTATAGCCTCCTTCCATTTCATAGCAGTGACCAAGCAAGTTCAGTGCAGTCTCGTTGTGATAAAGGTTTATCTGATATATTGGGTTACATATGATAAACTCAAGCCTTCGCATTGCGTATAAATTTTTGTCAAGTTCACCGAGTCCTCCATACAGGAGATACTTAAGATAGTGAAGAAATGGACGTGCATCAATACATCGTATTTTCAACGAAGTGTCGTTGTGCAACTTCCTCGTCCGTCATACCGCGATTTATTTCAAACAGCAATACGTATGGAACACAGTACGCTTCTGGTGTAACAAATTTAAAAAGAATTCAAATGGCGGTTCACTGAACTGTTTAAAGTTATCTGTTATTATGTTAGCAAACCCCTGGAGATCTGTTTCTCCTTTAATATATCTACATCCACACACAGCCTTGACCCTACCACGATACATCCGGTTCACGTCCTCCAACACTCTAACTGCCGCGGGAAGATGCCCACAACAGTACAAAATGGAAGCCAACTTTAATCGATTTGAAGCTACATCCGTGTTTAACAAATATTGGAAACGCCCTTTAATTTTGCTGAAAACAGAGTTCCGAAGTCGTATACACTTACATGATTGCACTGAACTGTGTAATGCGTAGAAGTAATGAATAAAGTCTAAAGTAACGGTTTTCAATTGGATATTCCTTGAGTATTCAAAAACAGTGCACAATTTATATGTTATACCTAGCTCGAAGGTTGTATTAGATCTGTGTATTTCATTTATTAAACAAATGAAGGACGTAAGAAATTTTTTAAGCACTCAAACTTCAGCAATAAACTGATACTGTAACGTAAGCGTACAGGTTCCAGTTCTCCATTTTGAGCATGTCCGATTCGCCATATACCACACGATTGTAACCGACATCCTAATTGATCGATATCTATATAAAATAAATCTTGTAAGTTGTTCTTTTTCATGGATTCCAAATACTGTTAAAGGCGTCTTTGTCGCACTTAAGACAGTTTCCCATCGAACAAGTTCACTCCTTCGATAATTTAATGAGGGAATATACCTAATCGCAGCCATGTTCTTAATACCTTCAAAGGTAGTGAAAGTAGAAACATGAGATTATGTTCCTTCCACAGAGAAGAATGTGTTTTCTCTATGGTGTAGAACATTAAAGTTTTACAATGAAAACTTGTGGTAGAGTCCCCAACCATTTAATTAAATAAGGATCGCTTAATTAATTTGAGAACAATGTAACATTTTATTTGTGTCATATTAAAACTAAACATCAACATAGGTTCTATAAGGTTTGGAGACAGTTGCCATTCTTCGCGCTTGCTGTCACTGTCCGGATGACCGGCAGGTACCAGAAGAGACGGAGCTACTCGTGCAGCTTCTAGTAATTGGGTAGGCGGCCAGTGTCTACCTCGACATCTGTTTATCCAGTGTTGTATTTCAGGAAGAGGTCTGCAAACGTGAAATGCCTGTACAAGATCCCAGTTGATATTAGGACTCACTGAAGGTCCTTTTCTGGTTACCTTTCTTCCTGAGAATTTCTGCTCTGCTTTCTGTTTCCATCGTTCTGAGCTGAAAACTACTGTTCT
Source organism: Dreissena rostriformis (assembly GCA_007657795.1). NCBI lineage: Eukaryota > Metazoa > Mollusca > Bivalvia > Myida > Dreissenidae > Dreissena > Dreissena rostriformis. The sequence continues at coordinate 5,083 of VMBQ01004653.1, forward strand.
CAAATTCCCTTAATTGTCAGTACTGGTAACCGTTTCCGGTTTGTATGCTTTGATGGTTTGTAGCAGGTACTGTTAAGGAGGATTGATGTCGTCATGAAGCATCAGAAGATTACTCAATCCAACCTCCCAGTCTCTCGAGTCTGCCATGATATTCACGTCGTTGTTACTATATAGCACATCAATATCGGAATTGAGACCAGGAGTGGTGGTTCCTTCAGATTGGCTCCCGCAATGAAAGCATTCCGAGTCGTCTCCCGTTAATTGTCTTTCTATCGTCCCCATGTTCTCTCTCCTCAAAAACGTGCCCCTCCGCTCCATAACAGTGCATTTTCCGGCTCCTATCTCATCAAGTAGATCAGACACCAGATAGACCAAGCAGTGAAGTACTCGGGGAGCTAGGTATAAACAAAATCTCAAATCAAAATTGTATTGAATATTATTAATAAAATAATCATCAATGCAAGCAATAATCTTTATTCCGTTTTCAGTATATAAAGCAGACGTGTTTTGTATATAATCGTGTATTTATATTTACATTGTACAACCCAAAGTATAGTCTGATATCGTTTTCTATGACTAATTGGTATGAAGTTGTAACTAATGTTGTCATATTCAAATAGTTCAAATGGATGTCTTTTATTTCACCGTTGACTAAACAAAAGCGATATTATCCACATTCATGGAATACTTGGAGTTGACTAATGTTTACAATGAATGTTGCCCCTTTTTCCACAACTTAGCTATCGTAGCCAGGTTATCTTTGGCGTCTGGCGTCTTTTGTCGTGCGGTATCATTTGTTTACGCTTATTAAAACTCCAGAGGCCACATATTTGGAACACTTGGTACGAATGTTTATGTTCACAATAAACAAGTAATATAAGTCACCGGGTCACATCTAAGATAAACAAACAAATTTGTAGTCGCCCCAGAATCAACATTTATGATTCAATCTATATGAAACTTTGTCAGTATTGTTATATTGAAAATATCAAGGACCATATTTGAATTCGGGTAACGTGTATCCAAAACCAAGGTCACAAAGTCACATTTTACAAAATATTCTTTTATTGATGGGTCTTGGTCAGAATGTTTAGGTTGACAATTTGAAAGAAATGCCTAACTAATGGTTTTGTCCGACCAAATCTAAGGGCCTATGTCAAATCTTCGAAAAAACGTGTTACCACTATAGAAGCCACAGGTATGACCCAATCTTGAAGAAACTTTGCCTCAATGGTAATACTGACAATATCTAGGCAAACTGTTGATATGGGTCATGAGTGTTTAAAAACAAGGTCACAAGGTCAACTCTGAAAATATTTTGCCCCATGTATAACTTAATATTGATTGAACTTATTCAGAACGTAAATCTTGAAAATATCGAGGAAAACGTCGCATTAATGTTATATGTTTTAATAAAATAGTCACAAGGTGAAATTTAAGAAAAACTTTGTTAGCATCACAGAAGCAACATTTATAACTAAATATTTATAAAAACTGACCAGAATGTGTATTTTAAGTTTTAATCTGAGTCACAAGTGTTAAAACATAAAGTCGCAAGTTCAAATTAAAAAAAAAGCAGCAGCAGCATATTACCACTTTAGAAGTCAAGTATATGAACATAAGCACGATGTTCACCTGACAATATCAGTGCAAGCTTTGAATCTGAGTAAAGTGGGTATTAAAACCATGTCACCTTGTATGTGCGTCTGTTTGTCCATGCATATGTATGTCAATACTTATGAGTTGCATTCTAAGACCTTTATCAATCGACAACAAATAAATTTACTGTCAGGTAATATATTTATTCTAATTCTGGATTCCGAAATTTTTAAAACAAACAACGTGTAAGTGCAACACGATGTTTACTCGGTAATATGACTAAAATGTCAGCGAGTCCGATGTCAATGTTTGTTTCATGTACTAGTTAACATAACTATTTTTATACACACACATTAGTTTGTTTTAGCAAGTTGCATACATAGTCTTAGACTGGTGTATTAAATATACATCGAAAAAGGAATTCATTTTTTTTAATACGTGCATGTCTGTCTCTAGAGGTTTATCCTGTCTGTAGTTCGACCGACTCGATGAATCCAAATTAATGCGGGTTTGTCTGACACCTACATTGCGCTCCGAACTGTGAAAGAGTTCCTTAATGAAACATATTAGTTTACAAGAACGTTATTACAAATTATGAGTGCGATACAAAATACGAAAGATAGTGTTTGAATCCAACATTTTAATTAATATTTAACGTTTGGTAATATAATGAATATTAAGAAAGTCTGCTAATCTGCTACAAAAGGATAGTATAATGTTCATTTCAATCCAGACTATACATCAATAAATATTATAATTTAATAGGTTTACAGATAAATAAAAAGTTAGGTAATATTCTAGAGTCAGGTTGAATTATTATTATGCAACCTTCGAAACAGTTCTTATTATTCGAAGGATATCAGTAGATTTTAGTGATACAATAAACTATGATTTAACATATGCTTAATAAACAAACATATTAACAACAAATCGTTTATTATGAACCCAATACAGAATGCTTATCCGACACTTATTACGAGCGCAACAGGATTTTATGTTTAATTTGTCTGTATTTTAACTGCATTTATCGTTATAGTTCAAATGTTCCGGTATTTAGTCACCAATTCAGTTAAAATTAATATAATTTAAAGCAAACGTTGACTTAAATGTTAATTATTTACTACAATTGACGTTTAACAGGGATACAGAATATAGACATAGGCAATATTGCAACTTAGTTATCATGAATTAAGGTGTGTACATTTTAACATATTGTTCTTTTTTCGAATTACTTAAACATTTTTTAGTGGCTTAGGCAAAATCTCTCGGAATAACCAAACGTCATTTGTTTTTGGTATTAATCCACTGATTATTGCAATATTTCTTTAAAAAAAACACAAACTTTGTTCCTTGTCCCCGTTTCCCGATGCAAAGCCGCCACATCATGTAAGCTATCCACACTCCGAATCGTATAACGTTCTTCTGTCATACTGTCAAACCTTGAATATGTCACAAATGATTGTTCTACTTATATCACGTTTCATTATTTGCAAAATGATGCGTCATTAAAATGAAATTTTATGTACAAAGCAATAATTATTTGTAACTAAGCTTTTAATGATTGCACAAATTTACACATTTGCGTTCCTCACATGTTTGGGAAAATGCTTAAATGTTAATAAAGCAATTATTTTAAAGATGTTTCTTTCATAATGTTTGCTTCTATATGTTTTGAAAAGTTTGTGTTCAATTTCATAAATTATCAGTACGTGACAATGTATTTACTTTTTTAATTAAGTGTTATTTATCTGACTTCTTAATCTGTACATTAGTTGCCTCAGTATAATCTGACCAAATATATTCAGGCAAATTGATAACGCTATCATCCAGTTTGATAGTGGACATAGTATTAGGGGATGCGCTCCTAAAAGCTTTGGATATCTTTATGATTTTTAGATTTTTCTTTCGAGCAAGAGCGTTTTTTTGTGTTACAATATCTGATAAAATAGCATTGTCACTCATGGGTTGTCAATACTTTTCGGATCGCACGGCATTAGCCTGGTGCTCGGTGCGCACTAAGATAATACGCCTTTCACAAACCAAAACAATGTTGAACGTGATGACTAACTCACAGTATTGTTTTTATAAATAGCATTAGTCCATTTACAAATCACAAGACGTTGTTAAAGCAAATATATGTTAAATGGTGAATATGGAATCTTTTGTGTAATGAATGGCCTGATAATGCTTAACTTAAGATTATCGCCAGTTAAGAGTACTTCGGACATTACAATACAGTCTAGATATCGGATAATTTACTTTTGTCGTGTTAAATGAGTTACGGAAATACATTTTCCTAAAATACAGTGGCAGTAGCCAAAAAGATATCCACTAAAGTTCTAAACTTAAATGGATAATGAAAAACCACCAATTGTAATACGTATTTATACACTTATGATGAAGTTATTTATTATTATTAGTACTTATAACAAACGTTTTAAGTTGTATTGCCATCATAGTTTGGTATAAGTTTAAGATTTTAAAAAGGAACGTAAACGTCCATTCAGCGAATGAAAGTAAGATTATGAGAATACGCAAGTAAAATTAGTATACTAGCGAAAAGCTTACCTGCAGTTCCACTGCTAATATATTTTTCAAACTTGTTTGATAGCTACCCCAACTTGAGCGTTGATCCAACAATAAAACGAACAAAGAAATGTTTAAATGTAAAGCAGTGAGTAACATGATTTCCGCAACATTAACCCTTCACTTAAATCCATATATCAAGTATAATTATAATTATTTTAAATTTTGACATTCAATCTAAAGTATATCAATACACAAGTTCATGAACTGTAAGTTAATAGTACAGTTGCTAAGTCTTTTTTATTGATATGATCGGTATTTAAATGCGCTGGCATTCACATTATAATACTCGGATTGTAAAGAAATGGTGTCAAATTTCAACGACCTAAATACAGTTCTGGTTTGGCTAAACACACAATTAACCGGTTTGATAGATATCGGATTTGTGGATTTTCGTCAGTCGATAATGCATTCAGTACGTGAAAAGAATGTTCAATAAAAAGCTAATGGTCCGTAAAAATCATTTCTGACACTGGATGCTTGAGAGAACTGCTTAAAGTTACCGATTACTATGTTAACCAATCTCAATCCTTCTTTTTTCTTTACTACTACTACTACTACTACTACTACTACTATAGAACTATACCCAGAGTTCCCGATAAGCTGTGCTAATTTCTTACAATCGGTACTCGCGGTCTAATAATGACAAGAAATTTACTGCCGACGACAAACCCCACGCTAGTCGACGAACCCTAAACCCGGCACTTCCGCATTTCGATCTATTTCTCATCGTGAAGTGCACAGGACGCTGATTAGGGTATTACGAGACGAGCCCAAAGATTAAAGAAATGAGTTACATCCTTGGGATAACTAAGGGTAATGCACAGAAGCTGTTCATGAACTTATGAAGATAACAATTTAACAATTTAANTAAGTTAAGCCGAGCGGAACTGCCGCTTATATCACTCCCGCTGAACTTCGTGACAATGAGAGCACTGTCTGTACGACAACGCGATAATGCGTCATGACTACAACGGTTACAGCGTCTTGACATTTACAGGCATACACACGCGTTTACACAGGTACATTTTTTGTTTAAACTTACATTTTATAAGTTATCTGTACAGGTCTGTAAAACTTCCATTTTATCGATAACATAGGAATAAATTACATGGCAAGATAAGAAAGAGGAACACAATATCCGTATTTAAATTAACATTAGCGTATACACTAACAAAAACTATTCAAAATTACCGTTATTTACCATTTATTTTAACAACGTTCCGAATCGTCAACAAACTGTCGACAGACGCCGTAACCGTTGCAGTTATATATATGACGCCGTATCGCATTGTCGTACAGACGCACCTCTCATTGGAACGTAGTTCAGCGGGAGTGTATATAGTCCCAAATTTTGAACTTACCAGATTTACGTCAAAAACGAAAGTACGGTTGATATTCAAATGCATTATTTTTCACTTTCCGGGATATTGTTTTAGTATGTTGATGCTGCATTATCAAATATAAGTGTATATGAAGTGAAAACATCAAAAATAAACAACGGTTGCGATAGACACCTTTATACTGTTTGATGCGTCTAATATCACTTTAACCAATCTCAATCCTTCTTTTTTCTTGTAATACTACTACTACTACTACTACTACTTCTACTACTACTACTACCATAGAACTATACTCAGAGTTCCTGATTAGCTGTGCCAATTTCTTACAATCGGTACTCATGGTCTAATAATGACAAGAAATTTACTGCCGACGACAAACCCCACGCTAGTCGACGAACCCTAAACCTGGCACTTCCGCATTTCGATCTATTTCTCATCACGAAGTGCACAGGACGCTGATTAGGGTATTACGAGACAAGCCCAAAGATTAAAGAAATGAGTTACATCCTTGGGATAACTTAGGGTAATGCACAGAAGCTGTTCATGAACTTATGTAGATAACAATTAAACTTTATCTTTATTTATTTACCTTGACTGTCATTTGTATTTATGCTATGTTTGTATCGTCGTTTTTTCATGTACATCTTCAGAAAATGGAGGCAATAAAGATATATATATATATACACATTCCGAGGCAAGCCGCCGTCCGCGATATGACGCCGAGTCGATGCGCATCATAAAATAAAAATCTTTGAAAAATGATAAGTTAGCCAATACATTTTAAAAGAACAATTATAATTATATTTAAAATCATAATTAATTTAATGTGAGCCGATTCAAAATAGATAAAATAGTTCATAAAAAGCATGTTGTTGTTTTGTTTTTAGTGATTGCATTCCCGTTTCTAAAGAAATTGATGTAATCCTGATAGAAATAATTATTATTTTAAAAGAATGCAAATTAAAAAAAAATCGAATTTATAAAGTCAAAACACGAGTATCAAGGGCATGTATGAATTAAATGGCAATAACCATTTATCATTGTCATGTTTAGAATCGGCAAAAGTACTTAAAGTTACTTTGTGTTCGTTTATTGCGCCGTATGATAAATATCTTTATATTTAACAATCAACAAACATATTATTTTGTTTACGACAAAATGTATAAGCATATTTAATGTATCTCGCCAAGTAAGTTTGTTTCTCACCCGTAGTGTATGTATATCACACATCAACAAGGTCGCGTAATTATGTATAATTATTTTTTTCATTCATATCGAGACATCAAGGAGACCAGGCAGCTGTTTTCGCACCGAAAAGTGGTCAAGGCTCCAGCAGATGGTGGATTTATAATTGCAGGTTGTTTTTGCTATTATAGTTGAGCAGAGACAATTAGTAGTCTGAAGCCACATCAATTATCAAAACTTAATTGTTGTTTTGGTAATAATCAGCTTATTATACCTATTGTTTAAATATGCGTATATAAACTCGTTTCATTTTGTTCATATTATACAGTTGATTTTGTTTCTTACTAGTGCGTATATGGAGTAACTGCGAATTATAAACTGAGTATATTTTCTACAGTGTTTGTTGTGATATTGTTTGTGCGTTTCGGATTATATGTACATTGTGCACGATGACTCTGCGACACCTTCTGGCAACGGAAACCTTGTTCTTCCTAGTGCAGTTGTTGGAAGACAAGCAGTTCCAGGTTCGAACAAGGAAACACTTCAAGGATGCTGACGAAGTAAGAAACACATACGTTAATTTTGACAACGCAATAAGTTATACTTATTTTTAATGTCTTTAACCGCATCATTGATGTGGGCTAGTGTTTAGAAAGCTCCTTAAACCTTATCCGACCTACATAATTCGTTCGTATATTTGATTTTTTTTTTAAATAAATATTTTTAGTACATTCCTCTGCAAGGGTGTATGATCTTTTCGTGAATATTTCTAAAGCGCTTTAATATTTGGTATGTTGACTTGGACATCTATAGAGGTAACAAATAGTAAATAAAAATGTGGGGTCATCGTGAATTATTTTTAAATAATCGAGTTTCTTTCATGACAAATAAGTTTGCGAATTGCCAATATTTGTGGAAATCATGGGGTGTGTTTAACATAATATGTGCATTATTTATATAACAGATTTATAAAATAAACATTGCCTTGAATGTAGCAAAATGTAATGCTTTTATAATCAAACTGAACACATTTATAACCAAATACATATTAATTAGTAAAATTTAACGGGTAATAAATATGAACATAGTTTCTTTTTAGTGTGTACGCGTTTCACGATTTAATGACAAATAAGTTTGCGAATTGCAAATATTTGTGGAAATCATGGGGTGTGGTAAACATAATATATGCATTATCTATATAACAGATTTATGTAATAAAAATTGCGTTGAATGTAGCAAAGTGTAATGCTTTTATTAGCAAACGGAACACATTTAGAACCAAATATATATTAATTAGTTAAATTTTACGGGTAATAAATATGAACATAGTTTCTTTGTGTGTACGCGTTTCATTACCTTTTCAATTTGACACATACATATTTCTGTTGTGGATATTGATATGTTACCGTGAATTATTGTCCACTATACTAATTTTAAGTACACATATGGCCTTAATTATATTAAGGTATCATGGATACCATTTTTACAGAAATTTTAACAAATATATATGACCGGCATAAGTACAAAAACAACTTCATGGTTTTATTTAGTTATTTTTTAACTATTCTTAGGTATATACCTGGTCTTTTTGAAAAAAAAAATATATGTTAAAGATTCAAAATATCCTTTGGTATTTAGACAATTTGAGTAAACGCCACAAGTGTTCACTTGAAATTGCAATCGAGTAATTCACCCAAGCTTAAGTAAAATAAATTCTTTGGAGCAAAGATTTTTGAATAAGCGCCCGACAAGTTACACTTTGGAAACACACAGATAAAAATACAATATCTTTTCACTCAAAGGGCAGTTGAAACAACATACCATCTATGCAGGTTGGCAAAGTTTAAAAGTAAGCGTACAAACAGATATTATTTTCAGCGCTCAACTTATGATTAANTAAACATTGCCTTGAATGTAGCAAAATGTAATGCTTTTATTATCAAACGGAACACATTTAGAACCAAATACATAATAATTAGTAAAATGTAACGGGTAATAAATATGAACATAGTTTCTTTTAAGTGTGTACGCCTTTCACGATTTAATGACAAATAAGTTTGCGAATTGCCAATATTTGTGGAAATCATGGGGTATGGTAAACATAATATATGCATTATTTATATAACAGATTTATGTAATAAACATTGCCTTGAATGTAGCAAAATGTAATGATTTTATTATCAAACGGAACACATTTAGAACCAAATACATATTAATTAGTAAAATTTAACGGATAATAAATATGAACATAGTTTATTTTTAGTGTGTACGCGTTTCACGATTTAATGACAAATAAGTTTGCGAATTGTCAATATTTGTGGAAATCATGGGGTGTGGTAAACATAATATATGCATTATTTAAATAACAGATTTATGTAATAAACATTGCATTGACTGTAGCAAAGTGTAATTCTTTTATTAGCAAACGTAAAGTAAACGCCAGTGGATGCCTTAATATAACACTGTATTGGGCCTGGGAATGGGAATACTTACTAGTCCTCAAAGCACGTCTTCGCTCGTCAAAGTCTGGATCGTAAGAGAACGATTCCCGACTATCCACGATTTATGTCCTGCCATATTACCCACCCGTGATAATCGCTCACGGTTACATTTTACTAAACTCATAAATCACAACACTCCTCCCCACTTTAACTGAAAGCTTTCCAGCCAGATTTGGGAAAGAGTGACTTATAGCCTTTTCATAGTTTGTTGAGCAACAAAGCCCTAACCAATGTCATGAATCTTTCAGGGAAACATACGAGTCATAGATCCAATGACTTCTACCTTACCGTTTTTTAGCGCCATGACTACATAACGAGTCAAAGACCCGGTTAGTACATCAGATGGAGCATTTTCTTGATAAAGGCTTTATTCCGAGCGCAGTAAGTACCCATCGAGTTATAAACCCAGCTGGGAACAACTANAGTTAAATTTTACGGGTAATAAATATGAACATAGTTTCTTTGTGTGTACGCGTTTCATTACCTTTTCAATTTGACACATACATATTTCTGTTGTGGATATTGATATGTTACCGTGAATTATTGTCCACTATACTAATTTTAAGTACACATATGGCCTTAATTATATTAAGGTATCATGGATACCATTTTTACAGAAATTTTAACAAATATATATGACCGGCATAAGTACAAAAACAACTTCATGGTTTTATTTAGTTATTTTTTAACTATTCTTAGGTATATACCTGGTCTTTTTGAAAAAAAAAATATATGTTAAAGATTCAAAATATCCTTTGGTATTTAGACAATTTGAGTAAACGCCACAAGTGTTCACTTGAAATTGCAATCGAGTAATTCACCCAAGCTTAAGTAAAATAAATTCTTTGGAGCAAAGATTTTTGAATAAGCGCCCGACAAGTTACACTTTGGAAACACACAGATAAAAATACAATATCTTTTCACTCAAAGGGCAGTTGAAACAACATACCATCTATGCAGGTTGGCAAAGTTTAAAAGTAAGCGTACAAACAGATATTATTTTCAGCGCTCAACTTATGATTAAATATAGGTAAATGAAAAGGAAAATGAATTGAAATATTAGTCTACAGGATACAGTTTTGATTAATTTTATTTCATGTCGCAGTAAATGGTGATTCTGTTACTTATGGACACTGTACGATACAATCGTAATTAAATGAATGTGCATTCAGACTCTTGTGCCAGTTCTTATATTTATTACTTTTATTATTCACAAATTGAAATAAACGAGGTGTACGCTGTACATTGGGGAAGCGGCAAGCAGGTTGGACAAGCATCTGCTCTAGCACAGGGAAAAATAAATGAAATGGAGAAAGAGATGAAGGCAAGGATTGAGGCTTTGTCTGCCCCGACGAGGAAACCAGTTAAACCAGTCGTCACCAAGGTCACCGAGGTCACAATGCGGTTCAACCAGTCGTCACCAAGGTCACCAAGTTCACCAAGGTCACGAAGAAAAAGGCCACAGTGGTGTCTGTTGGGTCGCCACCCAGGGACGACACAAGACCAGCATCACCAACCATAACCACGCCTACCATCAGTATAACAGCAGCACCAACCATCGCCACGCCAACCACTTCGAGACCATCAGCAACAATCGCCACGCCAACCACTTCGAGACCAGCACCACCAACAACCACCACGGCAACCCCTTCGAGACCAGCAGCACCAACATCCACCACGCAATCCCCTTCGAGACCAGCAGCACCAACAACCACCACGCCAACCCCTTCGAGACCAGCAGCACCAACAAAAACCACGCCAACCACTACCACCACTAGACCTATCTCCACGCCTGCCAGAAGAGCAAGCACACCAACTGAACCCAGCAGCATGGCACATGTTCTTGTACTGCTCAACCGTACGGACGCCTATGGCAGAGCAGACACGAACCATGACGAACTTAGGGAAGCGCCTCCCAAAGGTTGAAGCTGGGCAGGAGCGGTTGGAGGCGTTCCTTGTGCAGGCAGCCAATCGACAACCTCTACAGCCTCTACAGCCTCTACAGCCTCTACAGCCTGTCAGCGGTGACCAAGAAAATCAGACGCCAGATCCTCGTGGCAACCTCGTGGACAAGGCGATTGTGGACGCCATAAACAGGGAGGCCAACAATGCGGCCCACTTCGCCTGTCGTCTCCTACCACATGTGTTTATGGAGTTGTTTGGTGTGGACAAGCTCCGGATGCTCTATAACTGGCATGGGGTGGCCGGGAATCAGGCGCTTGATGCCTCCAAGAAGGCATACATAGAAAACATGACCAAGTTTGTCTACCCGGACGCCAGATCCTCGACGGGTTAGACGGCCGTGGTCCTGCGACTAAATGAGCGCCTGAGGAGAAAATACAAAAAGAAGAGAAATAATGCAGAATCAGAAAGGTTGCTACAAGAGGGATTAAACGAGCTGTCGTTTTTTAATTTATGAAACTGTTAGTAATGTCGGCTTAATTGTGTCGCGTTCTGAGAAAACTGTGCACAATCCAGTTTAGGCGGAAAGTGCCGTCGCAAATTAGCCTGTGCAGTCCGCACAGGCTAATCTGGGACGACACTTTACGTCTAAACTTGATTTTCGCTAAGAAGAGACATCATTTAAATGAAAAAGTTCATAAAAGTGGAAATTGTCGTCCCTGATTAGCCTGTTCGGACTGCATGGGCTCATCTGGGATGACAATTTACGCACAAGCATTACGACCAGTTTCCTCAGAACGCGAAACAATTAAGCATACTTGTATATAATGTATATTATTAGTTCATATAAATTTGTAATGAAGAAGATCACCTCTTTGTATTATTTTAATTTTTTTCTTATCATTCTCAATAAGAATATTTTATTTACATAAAAAGTCGGCAAATATATATGTTTTATGTTGAATGATTAACGAAATCTACTCATTAGTTTTGTAATTTTAATATAAACATTACGTATTAATATACTTAACTAAGTCTGTGTAATTGAACAATTTCTAATCGTAACCAGCATTAAAAATATAAACGATCATTAAATTATGATAATTTTCTTTTTTGTAAATGAAATTCAATGTAAATGACTTATTGATTCTATTCTTTGAATGATTTTGACGTGCCTTTTTTCTTTTCTGTTTTATTTAACTATTCGTATTCATCGTTTTGTGTTGTCCAGTTAATATTTTTTTTTTTTATTATTTCAATATGTAATACAATCTGTTGATAATGTGCTTTTGATTTTTTTTAATCCAATAACAATAGTTATTTGTAATAAAGAATTTTGCCATTTACTTCCGACTTACGTTTGTCCTTGTAACACTGCTTGAATAAAACAGCCAAACACTGAAACGGAAATAAAACTTTGTTAATACATTGTAACAAATACACGCTACATCTTGTGTAGAAGCGGTAACCAGACAATTAATAATTTGCAAAGGACCAGTTAACGTTCATGGATATCATACAGAAAATAACGCACTTAAATACATGATCAGAAGAGAAGTTATGTTTAAACCCATTTAGTCGTATATTTAACGCAATGGAATAATTATACTGTTTCAATGATGATGCTGCATGGGTCATCATGCATTCGCTGCCGCCTCTGTTTTCCAAAGTAACACGTCGAATTAACCGTTTAAAGACATACTATCTCGATAACCGAACTAGCAATCCATATGGCTATATGGATTGCTAGTTCGGTTATCGAGATAGTATACAGGTAAAGGAAACACTCCTCTCCAAATCCTGGGTCAATATTATGCCCAAAGCAAAGTACCTAATATAATTTAAGTTTATCATGCGAGAAGTTTGATTCATATTAAGCTGCGAATGGTAATGGCTCATACAATAACCAAACGCTTACAAGGATAACATGTAATCATTGCATCATCGTTCACTAACTGCAGGAGACTGATTTGTACTTTTTAAACGATGTTTATATAAAGTCGGAAACATCTGGTTCTAATAATACTATTGGTATACAATGTGACATGGTAGAAATGTAATTATAAGAAAGGCATCGCAACAACTTTATAACCAAAAGATCAAACGTTTGCTTTAAGACGTTTTTCTGATAGGCACATTATTTCATGCCGAACAAGCCTCAATATGCTACATTGATACTTGCACGTATTTAATTTAAGTGGCGTGTTAACATGGTCGCAAATAGACAATGTTATACATTCATGTGATGTATCTCCAAAACGAAAGTGCACTCGACATCAATACAACAAAATTACATGAGCAAAGAAATAAATCGGCAAAATGACGTCATATATCTTGGTTTATAATATATATGTTTTTAGTTCCAATGCTGTATTTGCAGAAATAGAAAAAAATGCTATGAGTACGAAGATAAATATATTTATCGTTTTAAACACATTAACACGTCTTTTAAACAAAGTGACATTCAAACAATATCATCGTTCCAAACTAGCATGTTTCTTGCATCAACGCCCCACCTTGGTTTAAACTAGAATACATGTAAGTGCTTATTGGGAAAATACTCAGTGTGAACTAATTATAAGATTGTAAGTTATAGCGATTTGTCTTTAAACGGTTAATCCGACGTGTAACTTTGGAAAACAGAGGCGGCAGTGAATGCATGATGGCCAACGCAGCATCATCATCGAAACAGTATAATTATTCCCTTGCATTAAATATAAGACTAAATGGGTTTAAACATAACTTCTCTTCTGATCATGTATTCAAGTGCGTTTTTTTCTGTATGATATCCATGAACGTTAACTGGTCCTTAATGTGCAGTAACACAGATCAGATAATAGTTCAAGATTGCTTACTCATGTGAACCTATTCATTATGCTATGTTAATAACACACAATTGAGCTCCGCGTAATCATCGCCGCTGCATGTGTTCTTAAAAAAATAGAAAGTATCGTCACTAAGTGTATTGGTGGATTACTAGTTCCTTTCAATTAATGTTGAATTTTAATAGAAGTAGTCTTATTTCACAACAATCACTTCTAAATGTCATTCACTCCAACAATTGTTACTCAATTGTTCTGACATTCAACAATGTTTATATGCCTTACTAGTTTGACTTAAAGCCTCTATAAAGCTGAAACATAAACGGAAAATAAACGGAAATTTCGTAAAATATTTCGTCAAATAAAGTTAACACATATACAATCAGTGTTCCTCATAGCAATAGCCAAAATGTCAACGCTAGATGTGTTCTGGTAACATTTTATTTGTGTGTGACACAATATATTCCATTTCAGTTCCTCTAAACGATATATGTTCATACGACACGCGAACACTAAACTGGGACATGAACATGTGTTGAATATATTTTACCACGAACAAACGAGCATTTTGTATCGTGTTAAATCTATGTTACCAGACCACATCTAGTGTTGAAATTTTGGCTATTGCTAAAAGGAACACTAATTGTTTATGTGTTAACTTTATTTTTCGAAATATTTAACGTAATTTCCGTTGATTGTGAGCGATATAGAGGCTTTAAATTACTAGGATCATATTGATATTAGCGTAACAATAACTTAAATGTAGTATGGTGTTTGTCATAAAGCTTGACCTCAATTTGCGTATAATATGAATAATCAATCCCAACATTAAGAGTAAATTATTTATAATAATTTATAATAAATATAAATGTTTTAATCAGTTTTGTTAATAATGAAAACATTGTTTAATGTAACAATGTAACATTTACCCCAATTTCACTATGACTTTTAAATGAAATACATATACTATACGAAATCTGAGCGTGATTGTTGTGTGTTAAGTTTGGTACGTATCACAAGATAAACTGAGTGTATTGCAATTAATACAATTGAACATTTATTTAAAGGAGAAACTAATTTTATTGTATATCCATTTCTGCCCAGATAAGACAAATTCCACTGGGAAATATAATAGACATATCGTAAAAAAGGTCATTACACAAAGTGTGGTCTGGAAAAGAATAGTATGAAATGGTAGACACATAATTTAGTTCACCAATTTTAACGGGACAAAAGCAATGGGTGCAAGACATCAAGCTTTATATGGTCTCTTTAAGATGACATTACGCATTCAGCGATTGAAAATCACGTCTGTTGTAGTAATCACAACTATAACATACTTTTACGTTCCATATCAAAGCACCGATACATCATNTCAATCTATGTTGAAATATACGTGCATGCAGAAAAAAAAGAACACTGCAAATGTACAATTTATGATATTACCGAACAGAAAACATTGCATTTATTACCTTGTTAAATGTAATATTAAAAACAGGAATGCAACCGGTTGTTAACACTTTTAACACGTTTTTTTTTCCAAATGTGTTTTTTCTCGACAACACTTTCTGTATTGAACGTATGCTTAGAAGTTGACATATATAATATGAATAGATCGTTCATATTTCATAAGTGTTGATTTAAACATGTTTTAGACAATTATGCGTTTCAAGCAGCAGTGATTTTAACATAAAATGATCTATAACACATCTGTATAAACTTAGATACAAAAATATAAAATTAGCAAAAGAAACACTGATATTGAATAATTATTTCTCACAATTCATAACATGCATTTAAGAACGTATCGGAGCATTGACCATATACAATAACATTATTTAAACAAAAAAATACTACCAGACTATACCGGTGTGTGTGTGAAATATTGTTAGGATGCACCAACATTACCTCTTATACAACAATTACCCGCATAGGGCTTGTTAGTTGGGTAATGGAGAAAGTATAAAGGTACAAGAAACGTCCTTTGCCTAATCCTGTGTCTTAGTGTGTCTGAAGCGAAAAACCTACCACACTACCCATTTTAACGCCTCATGCAATAATTTTGATTTATATCAAGCTGCGAACGGCAATGGCGTGTTGGCTCAATAATCACAAACCGCTTACTAGAATTTACATTAAGTCACATCATCATCGTTACCGCAGCAGACAACTTTTTATTTGTTAAACGATGTTTATATAAACCACGCAACTGCTGGTTTTAATTTTACGACTGTGATACAATGTGACATGGTAGAACCAAAATTATAAGATAGACATCGCAATTAATGTATAACCAAAAGCTCAAACTTTTGCTAGATATTTATGATAGGCAAATACTGTCATGACGAACAAGTCTAACTGTGCAACGTTGATACTTGTACGTATACAATGGCGTGATGAATCTCCAAAACTAAACTTCAATCTACATCAATACAACTTAATTACAGGAACAAAGATATCAATCGACAAAATGACGTTATTTATGTTGTTTTTATAAAATACATTTTTAGTTCCAATGTTGTATTTGCAGAAAAAAGAACAATTTTCTATTATTACTAATATAATCATATCTATCTTATTTAACACATGTACATGTCTTTCAAACGCAGTGACCATCATTACAATATCGAAGTTCCAAACTAGCATTTGTCTTGCATCAACGCCTCACTTTGGTTTAAATTAGAATACATGCAAGTGCGTATTGTGAACATAATAAGTGTGAACTTATTATAAGATTGACAGTTTTAACAATTTGTGTTTAAACCGGTCAATACTTAGTGTAACCTATGAAAACAGAGGCTGCAGTGAATGCATAATAAACAACACAGCAGCATGATCGAAACAGTATATTTGTTCCCTTGCATTTAAAATAAGACTTACTGGGGCTTTGTTATCAGTATTCAAGTGCGGTGTATCTGTATGATACAAATGAACGTTAATTTGTCCTTAATGTGCAGCAACAAAGATCAGTTAATAGTTCAAGATTTGCTTCCTATGTAAACCAATTCATTCTGTTAGGTAAAACACACACAATTGAAATCCGCGAAATCATCGCCATTGCATGTGTTCTTAAAAATGAAAGTATCGTCACTAAGTGTATAAGTGGACTTCTAGTTCCCTGTCACTCAAATTTGAATTTTAAGATACGTAGCCTGATTTCATAAAACAATCACTTCTAAAATTCATTCACTCCAACAATTGTTACTCAATTGTTCTGACATGTTTAACAATGTTTATATGCCTAACTATTTTGACTAAATACTGCGATCATACTTGAATTAGCGTGTAGTATGGTCATAGGGCATGACATTTATAACTGTACCAAAATGAACGTATAATCGGAATAATAAATCCCAACATAAAACAGTAAATTATGAATCATAATGTATAATGAATATAAATGTTTTAATCAGTTCTGTTAATAATGAATACATTGTGTTATATATTAATTCAACATTTACCCCAATTCCGCTATGACTTTTTAATAAAATACATAAAATAGAAATCTGAGAGTGAGTGCTGTGTGTTAAGTTTAGCAAGTATCACTAGATAAACCGAGTGTTTTGCAATTAAACCAATACAACATTAGTGTATATGAGTAACTTATTTTATTCCATATCCATTTCTGTCCAGAGAAGACAAATTCAACCAGAAAACATTCTAGACCCATCCTTAAAGAAAGGTCATTAAACAAATTGTTGTGTGGATAAGGATAGTTTGAAATGGAAGTAATATAATTTAGTTAATTATGGGTGCAAGAAAGCAAGCTTGATATGGTCTCTTATAAATGACATTACGAATTCAACGATTGAAAAAATCCGTCTGTTATCGACAATTACAACTATAACTTACGTTAACTTTCCATATCAAAGTAACAATACATCATGTTGTTTGTACCACTGTTTCCATGGATTGCAATGAACTTTATTGTTTTGGTGGGCTCATAACGTAAGTAAGGGCTAGAATTGGAAACATATTTTAATTCTACACACAATGACCTATGGATAAAAAACTCTTGTAAAAATATCGAAAACATGAATGTACACTCACAGATTTATACTGCATACAGTTCAAGTATGGTGCTTTATTGGTGGTGATTTTATTTCTTTTACGTATATGCATGACCGACAGAGTAACTCTTTAGATGGTTGATACAAGCAGACTGGTGTACAAAGACTTGCTATTTATATAAAAAGTGTATGTCATGCTTCATTGACCAGGTACTTATTGGTAAGACGATTCTCCCAGTATAACAGCTTGGCAGTTGACATACGAAACATGCAGCCTATGTACACAAACATGTAGCCTATGAACGTGTTATTGTGTCTAGAGTTGGCTGTAAAGGACTGACACAAATACAACTAAAGCTCTAAATATAACTCGAAAACACCAATTACAACACAAGAACACCTTACACTGAATATTGAGAGGCCTGGTATAGGATGTAATTGCCCGGCGCTTCCTTTTCTCCTGTCAGAAGTAAGCCTACGAGTAACGGAATGGTGCTAACAAGAGTGAAATATAATATAAACAAAGTGAAATGTCAACTCCTCCAGCGGTAGAGAAATCTTATCATAGCACGTGGTCATATAATAATGTAAAGGAATCAAATGACAAACGGCGTGACAAAATAGAAATGTACTAGACGAGACTCCAAACATACTTGTTACATGAAGTCGTTAACTCGTATAGCATAAATTGCATTTCTGAATGCGTTCTCATTTCGTGAATAAAACGATAACATAACACGTATTAAGGGGTATATAATATTACCAGTCTTACTCGATTTCAATGAAAGAAACAAAGAATAAATGCTTATTAAAAAATCCGATATCCATATATAAGGGACATTGTTCGGTCAATGCCGGTGACTATAAAGCGTGTTGATGGTACTGAACATTATTGCCTGAGATTTGTTGAGCTTAATAATCTCACACGACAATTTTGTTATCAGAATGACGATCTAGCAGTGTCCATATTAGGCATATCGACTTAAATATGTTAATGTTTATATCATTTACACCATAATTATTGCATACCGTTTTTTAACGGCACACTCGTATGCCATAATGTTCGTCGTGGTTGGTGATCATTCGTGTCGAATGTCATCCATTCGGGGGTATTTAAAACGCAATAATGATGAAACGCAGTTAGTGTTATAATTATAACTACAACGTGTTATATATATCAATACATCTTCCAAGAAAGCAAACGTGTTTTCTGCTCAAAATTATCTTCTAATTCTAGTCGGATAATTTACGATGGCGCATCATAACTGTGAGGCATAATACAAGTCAATAATAACCTGATATCGATAAGCCAGGTATAAATCACGGTTGCTCTTAAAAGTATTGACTTTCAAAAACAAGATTTTCGTATAAATCTTGGAATGAAAAACTTTTCATGTGTGATCACCGTTCTATTTTCTAAACATTATACGTATTTACATGCTTCTAAAGTTTCAATACAAGTTCATGGGTATATGTTAAATTAAAATGCGCAGCTCAAATACAGAAACAATGTTGACACAATCAGCACAACCATATTCTTTTGGTACAAGTATTACCACTTTAACCAAACAAACCAATATATTCTTATATAAGAACCCAAAACCAGTTCTGAGAATTTAGGGAATACGGTGGGATAGACTTCAAGCATGTGGATAAATTAACATTGAGGATGCAGTAATTCAGTCTACAACAGAACAGGCATGAACAGTCAAACACAATACATCCATTTGCATGAACAATAACACACAATTAACCAAATTGGACACGTGTATATTGTACATGGTAATACACATGCATATGTGTATTAACACTGTGCAATTTCCACGTTCATGTTTAAGACATACTGTTGAATATAGTATAAAGCGGTATGTATATTTCCATCATTAGTTCTGTTAATATAAAAAAATAAATTTACACCTCTCAACGACTTATGCTTGAACAGGAACGAAATATATTGAATACATGAACAGTTTTTTATTTTGCAATTAAGCCTGCTTAGCATACGTATAGAATTTTAGCAATAACATAATTTGTTTATAGTTTTAAATATTTTGTTATAATGTGTCATTTGTTATTTTGTACAATACATCATCAATATAAAAAATGCAATTAATTATTTAGATTTGCTTAACATAACATGTAATGTATGCTACTATTTAAAAACAAAGGTAATTATTTGTGATGCCAATCTTTTCACACTTTATCATATGTAATATAATGCGTGTGTTCATCCAGTTGAACATATTGTCAATATATTTGTGGTGGACTTCACACATATTTTAGTTGCATTGCGCTGTAATGAACGACCGAAAAACCAATATTATGGTTTTCGTTAAAAAAAACATAAACAACTTAAANGTTAATATTTCTTAATATTTTGTAATTATGTGTTATTTGTTATTTTGTACAATACATCATCAATATAAAAAAATGCAATAAATTATTTAGATTTGCTTAACATAAAATGTAATGTATGCTACTATTTAAAAAAAAGGTCATTATTTGTGATGCCAATGTTTTCACAATTTATCATATGTAATATAATGCGTGTGTTCATCCAGTTGAACATATTGTCAATATATTTGTGGTGGACTTCACACATATTTTAGTTACATTGCGCTGTAATGAACGACAGATAAACCAATATTCTGGTTTTTGTTAAAAAAACATAAACAACTAAATGACTTGATTAACCCCAAGGCGCTTCTTATAGATAAAGTTCTCTAGTACATAATGCTTAAATGCCGTTGCGTTAGATACAGCTCGTTTGGACTGAACATACGTGTTAATAGTGTATGGACATGCACAGTTAGACGATACCAGACAATGGTGGACTAAACGTACGAATATGACGATATATTACAAAAAATGTAGTGATGGGGATGATTTATCCGTATATACCAACGCGAAATAGACGTTAATTAATTCTATATTATATTGTATGCGTTATGTATTTGTATTATTTATTGTAATAAAATTGGTTGTATTAGTGTGCTGTTTCTTTCGCATTACAAAGCTATTATCTCTCACTTAAACATAAACAAAATGTTGTCTACATTTGATTGCAGTCACGTTTTCCATTCCGCCAATGTCATAAGCATAATTATTGATGGATCATTTGCCGCCATTAACATTTTCCACATTTCTCAGATTTTAACAAGAAAAGCTCAGACCACAAGGGGAATACTATGTTATGACGTCTTCCTTTGCCAAATACCCCTTAATTAACATATACGTGGCACTTTGCTAGTAGCAAGTGTGGAGGCCTAACAGGCCTACATTAGTTGGGTATAATTGTATTATATTTCTTAAAGTACACGTTGTGTTTTTTTACGCTTGTCTTGGAAGTTTTTTTCGATTAAATGTTGATGGTTATTACAATCGCATGGTCGTTTATAACTTTATTGAGACATATGCAAATCGTAGTTTACGATTTAATGTTGGAATCTGTCTTTAAAGTATTCAGGAAAAAAGAGTATTGTTGACGAACTTATTCATAGCTCGATAAGAAAACAAATACAAAATCGCACAAAAGATAGACATAATAATATTTTGAAATACGAAATAGATAAGACAAATAAGAATCATTAAACATACTATTTTGCGCTATCGACTCACAATTAAATTAAACAAGGATCGTGTCAGCCATAATGTTGCTTATTCCAGGCTTTGTTTATTCTGGTGTTTACTCTTCGTGTCATTATGACAACTAATCCGTACGCAATAAGCATCGGCGCGACGTTCAACAATCAAGCAATATGTCAGGAGTCGACAATTGGAAACGGAAAAGAGAAACCTTGTATCATATTAGATGGAAACATAATCTTGTAGGAGCAATAGTCAATCAGAGTTACAAAAAGTGCTATTCAGAAAAGATTACAATTACATACTTAGCAAGATTTACAAATTGTCGATTTTCAAGTGTGTAAAATAAGTATGCTTTTACAACATTGTGTAGACACACGTCTAGAACTTACATTACCAAAACACGAATAGCAATTTATCCCAATAAAAGGAACGCATGACTTTTGTATACGTTGTAAATATATATATATATATTATAGGTTAAAATGCTTCCGAAGCTTCATCTTATGCCTTCCAGCACGCACATTATTTAACTGCTCTTCGGTATTCCGCGCAATATCGATACAAGTATTGTAGTATTGGACACGTAAAATAGATTAACGGGCCCGTTAATTGAGTGTCAAGAGCATAAACAGTCTTCTAAACACGAGTCATCCCATAACAGCACTACCGCTTCTATTATATCGAATGCAATTGAAAACGTTCATTATATATGCACCGAAAATACAAAATAATACAGTAGACTAAATACTTCTTATATTAATAAAAGCTGACATTAACATTTTATATCAGAAAAAAACGGATAATAAATGTGTTATGTGTAAATTGCCGAATCAATTACGCTTTGCTCTTTGTTTGGAAAAATGACATAAACTAAAAATCGAATGTTCACATTGAACATGAAGTCTACATCATTAATCGAAATCGATATAACGTTTAAAAACACAGTTTACAGTTTACAGTTTATGTGATAATACAGTAGACAATAAGCCCATGAGTATACATGAACTGTCAAAACAATATATATAAAACAAAGTCACAGGTCATTCAAATTGTAAACATCAAAAATAAATCGGTACATTATCAAAAGGAAATATTGGGTATTTTAGAGAAGGAGATATACAGCGAGAGGCGGTGCTTAAGTATATACCAAAAATCCTACCCTTATCGTAATATGTATTATAAGTTTTTCTTATTTCCCATGCTTTATAAATAAGCATAGCTAAATTTTAAACAAATTTCTATTTTGAGAGGTCAATAAGTCAATAAATCTATAAAGTGTAACATATTTGGTCCTACGTAATAACATGGTTTTAAATAAGTTTTTCTTACATCAGTATACAATGTACAATCCATAACAAAGTGGTATTCATCTTCTAAAACATCGCATAAAGGACAATTTCTTTTTCATAAGGAATAGCTATTGGTGTTTGCCATCTACCCGTTCTAACTTTAAGCCTATGTTCAGAGACTCTTTATCAAAAACATATCGTTTGCAATGTTTTCTGTAACCAATCTGGAAACATCATATCTTACTATGACAGACGTAGCAATAGTTACGATAGCCGGTTTTAAAGCCTGAACGGAGCCGGGTAGGTCACGCAGGGTCCCGAGTTCGAGTTCACCTTTATTTTCCTAAACAAGCATAGTTGCTCTAAATGCGCATAAAAGTCAGAGTTAAGCTTGATAACAATATATAATCTTAAAACACTCGAACACGTGTTGTTGTTGTGTGAATATCTATTTAATACAAAGTGTACCCGTGCGTTAAGGTAATTTGTGCTTTAGTTTCCAAATAATCATACACACATGCATAATTGAGATGAACACGGCCCCGAGTTCGAATCCACCTTACTGTGTCTTAACAAGCATAGTTTCTCTTAATCCGTATACAAGTCAGGGTTAAGCTTGATAACAATATATGAGCTTAAACCACTCCAATAAGCGCCACTGTGTCTCAACGCTAATTTCATTTGCAAACTTAGAAATTGCGCATTTATAAATCGTGTTAAGCCTTTAACGGTAGAGATTATGAATTGCTCGCTTTGCAAATCAGATTGTTGATTGTTCCTCAGAGAATAATACTTCTAAATGCAGTCTGTACATAACAAAGGTTCCTCTTCCCATACCAAATTCACATTTGTTGACATATTCCATTCGGAGCGCTGAGCCAATGATTATTGGACACGAATTAAATGTCATGGTAAATAACACCAATCGAGCGGTAATAAGCAAAGTAGGTATTAGAAAATATATCCGCGTCTAATTAAATTTAAATGTAACAATACAATTGTATTGTTTTAGTTTTGCTTGAATTCGATGATGTGTTTTGTGTTGGTTCTAATGTTCCTGTTGAAATCTGCCGGATCAGTTATCGTTTGACCTACAAAGAACATACCTAATTTGAGATCGAAACAGACTTGAGGTGAACTCATCATACTGGAATGTTGCACTCAATCGCTACAAAACACATCATTGTTACGTTTTTGCTATTATATTTGTAGACTTTATATTACGGAATATCTAAACGATGACAATAACATATTTCTTGTATTTATTGCTCGATTATGTTTAATGATTGATATTGTATGTTTTCCAATGTTCAAGTGAATTATTGTTTCTCATAAATATAATGTGATATACTAGTTTGATCTTATATAATGGGATGTCTGGTCGCCTAGTTGTCTGCTTTTGTGTTGTGTACTCTGATCGATGCATCACTTATAAACCGTATTGTAGATCAAATACCAAGATAGATATTTTAAGATTGCACGCAGTGTACAAAGTGTAATATATTCATGCGCTAAATTTGTGCTGATATGCTCACTTGTTAATATTCGTTCTATTGAAAAATGAACAAAATAGTATATGTCGGTCTTTGTGAGTCCAATGGTGAATGCACAATAAATGTATCGCTCACATCAATTTTTAACAAATCCAAATTGGCAAGTGCTCATGTCGGGTAATATTCTCAGTTTCTAAAGAAGTGATACAACGAAAAGTTCGTATATTTATATATATTTGTTCGCCGGCGTTCAATGGGCAGGAAGTTTAGTTATTAATGCTTTATTTATGGAGTTAGGGCCGCTTTTGTCCAATGGTACGCAGTTTTGCTTAATTTGCATTATCATATTACCCCGAATTTGGTTGCTCATGAATTGTGTTCATTGAACATACTAATCACAAGTTTTCTTACAAATTTTAATTTAGTTTGTGTTATATTATGATCGAGAGGCGAGCACGTTTTATTAATGTGTGAATAATAGTAAAGCCCTCATAGACATCATGCGTCCATGAGTGGAACTCATATTATCCTATATTTGAATGGTAGGATTTACAAATTACCAGTTGCAAGAAAGATATGTCAGTAAACTATTTGGATTAATACATAATTTAGTATGACAACTTTTAAACATAATACAATTTTCAGAAACATTCACATTGATAAAGCTCAGTCTATTAATTAAGATACAGAACAAGATTAATACATTTGCAACACATATGCACACACTGCAAAACGATAATCATATATTGCTGTTAATTTTATGCTTATGTGATTTATAGAGAAAAATCAGTGAATTAAAACTGATAAATCATTTTTGCTAACAGTGAACAATAACAGTAAACATTATCGATACTTTTAACTGTTTCACTGTGAAATAACGTTATTTTTTTACAAACATGACGTCATTATGCCAGCAAAATTCTCCAGTTAAACTCTTTAACAATGTAAATAAACGGTGAGAAAGCATAGCATAAAAAGAAAATGTGTTTGATTAGATGGAATACTGATTTTAATTCACTCGTTATCATAGACAAACAAAATATTGTCTATGTTCACTCGTGAATAACAATCGATATTCCACTGAATCCATTAAATATCCTTTATACATAATCCTACATTTAATGTATAGATCTTCAGGTGGATACAAAGGACATAACGATCGAGCTTAATATCTTCATTTATATCTGCCTGATATAACGCTGCATGATATATATTTTTTTATATCATGTTCGACAGAAAGTTCGTATATCAGTCAATGTGTCATATAACTAAGACTTAATAAATAAGCAATATTTTATTGTAAAAATGATTCAGATTCATAAAACTATTTGAACCAAGACGTATAACATGTAATCCACAGAAAGCAACACAAACAGCAAAAGACGTTTTTCCAAATATTAAAAAATGAATGTGTAAATGCTGATGACGTCATGTTCAACAGGAAGTTGTTAAATCAGTCGATGTTTGGATGCAAGTCATTTTACTCGGAATGATCTATAAAATCATCATTTTTAGTAAAATAAAATCAGATTCAACAAAACAAACAATTTGATAGCAATATGTAATATAGTTTATCCTATTACCAGATGAAAATCGATAGTATAACAAAAATCGTATAAACTTGAGCTACTATCGCTATTTTCAGATCACACTCGGATTTTTCCAAAAAAATACGGAAGAACAAAATTGTCAATAAATGCGATATGTAATAATTATAAATGGAAAGGGGAGGTAATAAAAGGATACATAGAATACTATGTGAGTTTTGGATACAGATCAAGTTTATCATGCGAGGCTTAGACACATGGAAGCGCGATGGATAGAGAAACACTTGTAAATCATTTGTGAACGATCATATTCATTCCCGCTAAAAATGCAGCTCCTTAGCGATTTTATTTCATTATTTCTTTTAAAATGGGGACATAGAGAGAGGTATGATAAACAGAAAAACAGGTTACTGCCTGATATTTTTGTAATATATCAGGCTCGGCACAAATACAATAACGGCTCGGCAAGCCTCGCCGTTATATTATTCTAAGCATTGCCTGATATATTACAAAAAGATCAGGCAGTAACCTGTTATTCTCTATATACATATACATTTCCATTAAAGCGGTGCACTATATATATATATAAATTGATGCCGCCCTAACCAATTTTACTTTTGAGCGGTTTCAAGTATATATGGCACGTTTTGAAATATTAAACATACAATTGCTTACATGAAATGTAAAATTTATTCAATATGCAATCGGTGTCCATGTCCGATTAACACAATAAATTAATGTATTATGTCTGTGTTTATTGATAATGCTCGACACCATTTTCAATAACAACCCTTCTTATTTTCAACGACATAGTTATATTTGGTTTAGGTTTTTATTTCGTTTTACAAACTTAAGGACACAGCTTTGAATTAAGATGGCTTTTAGCATCAAGATGGAAATGCTTATATACCGAAATGCGTGTTGTATGTTGTGACGAATATGTTTCAAGTGTGTGAATGTGTTACACTGCATTTGACAATGAACGCAATTTGTAGAAAGTTATATGAACAGGTTTCATGGAACATTGTATTTGCTAAACCTCTTTGCTCGATGACAACAAACATCAATGTATATGTATTATGATAACAGTTAATCTCGATCTTCGCATTGATACCCGCCATTTGCTTCCTTTTCAGAAAGGGATACAACTGAAAGACATAATTTGTTCTGCTAAATAGTATGTTAATGGTGCAGGTATTTAAAACCACTAAAAGGCGGCATTAAAACTTAAAATATCTGACAACAAACTAAAATAATTATTTGATGCGTGTTTGACATTGTTTTTTTTATGTTGTTTGTGTGTTTGCTAAACTGTATTTATATTTTAAAATAACTAAGAAATACATAATTTGAACTCGCAACTTACACAATTAAACTATGTTTTATCTGAAGAAGTACAATAAGATGTGAAGTATGAAACAAATTGCAATATTGAACTTCATAATCGTTTGGAGGTATATAAACACAATATCAACACTGCATAATTGTACGTCTGTTACCTCGTGAATAATTCGTAAACCTGTAATGATATAAACGTGAAAAAATAAAGGTAAAATGATGGATAGAATATGCAACAAAACATATTATTATTATACAGTATCTCTTTAAGAACACTTTGTGCAAACTTACTAAGAGATTACTGTTTTCCCTTGAATGAATAATATGCATTCTCTAGAAACGTTTACCGATGTTAAGAAAATACAAGCAATTATGATAAATAAAAGCGATTTATAACGATCTGTATTGAAGTGCAGAGACATATGAGCATTCAGTGAAATAGCGCTATAACCATTCAACTAAGCTTAAGGCTTAGGTACCGTGTAGTGAAATTGGCTTATCTAGGTTTACAATATTACCAAACTTGTTTACGATGTCTTTCTGTGAAGCTAACGGTCGTTTATAACCGCAGGGAGTAATCTGTTTCACTGACAATGTCTTTAATAATATGTTTCAGCCGGTGTATTTACGTCTCAATATGGCTCATTTAGTTTAATTACAGTCATAACATTTCAAACAAACATCATTGAGTGGTTTGCAGAGTCGTAAAAAGCGATGTTTTTGTTGAAAACACACATTGTAAATTAAAACCACAATGTTCGATTCAAAATGTAAACTGGATACTCGAAAATCACGGTTATTATTTTAAACATTACATCAGTAAACAAATTGCCATACAGTACAGGCCAATACATTCATCAACACCTACTATTAAACTAACTAAAGCGGGGTTTATGCATTGGTGCAGTCAAGCACTAGGGTCTTGCATAAGTTTAAAACATGCCGAAAATCATACGTAGTCTTTGCTTTAGGCATTTACAAAGAATGTACATAGCCGACACAATTGCAACAATATCACCTGTACATTATTTTGGTACTAATGGCTCTTGCTGATATTCGATGGGTTTGTAAATAATAGCTTTTTGGTCTGATAACATAATGATGCTTGCTAATATGTTCCATATACATTCCTGTTTAAACATATGGCTTTAAGTAGGGGTATATGTAATTCAATTTAATAAAACATAAAATAGAAATAGAGCTTATTATATATAAACATACATTTATGTATCTCGATAAAACTTTATATCAAATCTATATATGTCTAAACACACGCTCAACTGACACCAGGCTTTGGAATCGTTACCACCACCTACATTGGACAAATACTGTAAAACGCATTTGACAGTTTATGTATATTTTTTAATAAAAGGGCCGTCAAACAATTACATCCACGTTTTTGAATGGAATACAGGCATAGTCAATTACATATCGACGTCAGTTCNTTCAAACAAACATCATTGAGTGGTTTGCAGAGTCGTAAAAAGTGATGTTGCTGTTGAAAACACACATTTTAAATTAAAATCACAATGTTCGATACAAAATGTAAACTGGATACTCGAAAATCACGGTTATTATTTTAATCATTACATCAGTTAACAAATTGCCATACAGTACAGGCCAAAACATTCATCAACACTCACTATTAAACTAACTAAAGCGGGGTTTATGCATTGGTGCAGTCAAGCACTAGGGTTTTGCATACGTTTAAAACATGCCGAAAATCATACGTAGTCTTTGCTTTAGGCATTTAAAAAGGATGTACATAGCCGACACAATTACAAGAATATCAACTGTACATTATTTCGGTACTAATGGCTGTTGCTGATATTCGATGTGTTTGTAAATAATAGCTTTTTGGTCTAATAACATAATGATGCTTGCTTATATGTTCCATATTCATTAATGTTTAAACATTTGGTTTTAAGTAGGTGTATATGTAATTCAATTTAATAAAACATAAAATAGAAATATAGCTTATTATATATACACATACATTTATGTATCTCGATACAATTTTATATCAAATCTATATGTGTCTAAATACACGCTCAACTGACACCAGGCTTTGGAATCGTTACCACCACCTACATTGGATAAATACTGTAAATCGCATTTTACAGTTAACGTATATTTTTAAATTAAAGGGCCGTCAAACAATTACATCCACGTATCTGAATGGAATACAGGCAGAGTCAATTACATATCGACGTCAGTTGCAATGTGACGCCACAGCAGCATTAACGCAGAGCCTAAAGTCGTATACGTTAACGCTTGTTGTAAGACCAGGCACGTACATTTTGTATGTTTGATGTTACAGTGAACCGTTTTGGACATAAATATACGTATTGCATTTTACAAAGTGTGCCTTCATTGGCTAAAAAATCAATTAAAAGCAATTTATTTTAAATCTAGATTGAGCCTATCATAATTTCTCTCAACAATTTTTCTTTTAGACATTACATGTGTAACACGATTAGAATTCTTAAGAGTTTTGAAGCCGAGATATACAAAGTTAATTTGCTTCCTCTGCTACATTTGATTAGAAATGAGAATGCGTACTAAAGACGTGTTCATATAAATTGCTTGCAGACAGTTGAAGCGCGGTAATATTTTCCGTTTAGCAAATATTACTTTATATTTCTAATTTGGTTTACAGTTGTCGATGATTGGTTCACCCGTTGATGTGTATTGTATAATAAGAAAACAAACATGTTCCATTTTTTATTTATTTTTTTATTTTCAAGAAAACGCACGAAATAACATGTGCTAACACTATAATACATACGGCGTTAAAATATTTATATGTCTCATTATAGTAAATTGATTGTTTAGCAAGTTAAATAGTACATGTATTTGGTAATGCTATGTTTTTTTTTCATTTTAAGTCTTATGTAAGTCCTTTCAATTGTATAAGACATTTCTTNTAAAATTTCAGCCCTGTATTGCATCAATCTGAAATATTATTAATATTAGAAAAAAAAGTATTTGTAAGAATGGCTCTAAGTTAATGGCCTTGTACATCCCGTGAATTCATCCATTACGAGAACCGTTCTAATCGACATCGTCTTGATTTATTATGTGGTAGTATAATCTTTTCCATATCGTAATGCATTTATGGACACGACAGTGTCTAGAGTTCCGTTAAAAGTTGGAGGGGCGTTATACAAGTTTTACTATGCTATATCGCGTGATGGCGATGATTTGAATGGTTTTTCCATTAATGTATATCGTTGAGCTGTACTGCTCGGGATTATTCTAGAATTCTTGGAGTTAGGTAACTCAAGCTCAACAATACAAAAAATACAAGGCAAGACAATGGCATCAGAATCTCCAAATAATACATCATACCAAAAATAAACATTTACAGGAAACAAAGCCGGTACACTTTTTAAGGGAATCGCTCAATGAATGTTCAATTTGATACAAAAACGTACAACTCGAGAATCTCCCTATTTTATTGGGAAGTCTTCTCCAATCATAACAACGTCCAGTGATTGTAACATATCACATTGCACGCAAAGACGCACGCCCATACCATTGCCAGGTACAATAGTATGATACACGCAATTACCTTTAATTCATTAAGTTAACATTTAAAATGTTCTAAAGTATTTTAAGTATGCGAATGTATTTTACACAGAATACTCTTAAATTATGCAAATATGTTAAAGTGGTATTGCGCTGTATTGAACTGAGAATTATTTGTATTGTAGCGTACTTCACAAAACAGATGACATTATTCATTGATACGTGTTCGTAAATGCGTGCTATATGTTTAACGCAACACGTACATCATTTACATTCCGCAATTTATTTCTTATTTCAGTGAATTACAGTGCAATTATGGTAACATACATATATACATCGATGTTTATGAACATTAACCTACGCACATACATGTGTTCATCACTTCGCATGACATGACACAGAACTCAATATGCATCGTTCACCGAAAAGACATTGGGCATTCAGGTACTGTTTACGTTGACATATGTGTATGTTTGCACTAACTTTGAAAAAACAAAATGCTGGTATGTCAATATTCAGGTATCTTGCAGTTAAACTGATAAATATATCAGCTTTGCCAGTAGTTTAATCATCTATTGAAATGTATTTTAAGATTTATAGTGACCAGAAAACTCAGATTCACATGAACTGGTAAAGTCTATATTTTAAAAGTTAAAGAAAGCCCGGATATTTCTATATAAAGGGAGTATGTTTTATACCGTTTCACATAAACTGAAGCCGATAAACCAACTATATATTTCCTATAAACAGATATGTGTATTAAAACAATATCTATGCAGTTTGTATATGATCGCGGCAATGTCTATGATAGTCGTTTGCTAAAGTTGAAAAGGACCACATTTGACGTGTTCGTTCAAGTTTTCATTTCGAATATTTTATCTTTTTATATCTATATCGTGGGTAAAGCTAGATTTCTAAAATAAGGTGTTTTTTTATATGAAGTTAAATTTCTGTGTTTCACTTCAGAAAACATATTAACCGTATAGCTGCGTAGTGCAAAAATTGATATTATTGCATATGCCACCAGGAGCTCCTCTCTGCGATAGAAAGTAACGCAATGTGTCGTGGTCTGGTATAGCAGCAGCAGCTCCTGACCAGAATGCCCGAATGCCGCATATGGCATTTTCGCACGACAAGGGTGATATATTTAAATAATATTCGTTTCGAAAAAATTTCCAGTAAGCATGATGATTAGTCCTGCCAGTCGGCCTGAAGTCCCTATGGCAATTGTTTTCGATTTTATCCAATTATGTGATAACGGTTAACATATTGAACTATACAGAAGGGAAGATATATTGATGCGGAATGCAGATCAATTAGCGTTGGGAATATTTGTCGGACGTGTATGTACATTGGCGGAAGCATAAGGTACTCAGATGGATATTGTAAATAACATTTCATCGTTTTTCAAAATTAAATTTCTTCAAGAATTGTGTCATTACGTCATTACATACGCGACTAATTACTTGACTAATTCCATTTGCTGTTTGTTTTCTTACATAAATATTGTATCAATTGTACATTACTATGGTATATTAAAAGTATGTTTTGCATCATCAGCTGTGGCTGAATCGAAGTCTTCTATTTAACAATGTAGACTTAATACTTCAAACGGCAGTGGGTGTATCTAAAATTGCACATTGGACTTTTTCCAAAAGAACATATACCAAAGTATGTCATTAAAATGTTTAGATTCACAATTCGTCATTCGTCTTTGCTGAATATTGTGTTGTTATCAAAGATCTCTATTACGATCCACAAATTGCACTTGTTTGATTCTTCCTAGATTTATTATACATAACATTATTGAATCCCCGACAGACCGGTCTGTCACAATTAATTATCTCTGCAGTGGTTAAATTGGTTAACCGTTTCTCCTGTATATTTAAATTGCATGTTAAATAAATAACAGAGATAAATTGCATGGTCACGAATATTGTGTTAATTTCTATTTAAGTGTCACCACTTTAAACGCTACACACATCTGTAGGAATACATAAAAGCACGCCCATTCGTCAAAAGGTTACTCAATTTAATTCGGAATATGTTATCTTTTTTTAATTAATGATTATTGATTTGTTGTTTTCTTTATAGTATTATATTATTAGCATCACAATGATTGTTCTGTTCACATATTTGTTTTAAGGGGCTGCACTGCGTTCGAATATTGTGCTAGTGATTGAATAATTAAATATAATGCCGATGTGTTCACATTACATACATTCATTACAATTTACAAATCAAGTACATGTCCCAATGAACTTTTGTTTAGATTTTGTTAAGGATACAATTGTATCCAATGCTAATGCTACATTACACGCTTATAAATTTAAACGCATTGTAAATACAATTTGAAATATTTCAATGATAATACAACACGTTATTATAATAAGTTATTACACCAATATAAAATAATATAAAACTAGAATGAATTCGGGATGGTAAATATTCCCCTAACTAAATGCACATTTCAGTGACGATTCATGGGACTATATTGGCATAGCGGAATAAGCAAAGCCCCGGAATTTGCAATCATATCCGTATATAATTGAACTGTCATGTAATAGTACAACTGTATTTTATTATTTCTTTGCTTGAATTCGGTGATGTTTTATGTGTTGGTAATAATGATCATGTTGAAATATGCCGGTTCAGTTTTCATTTGACGTATACAGAACATAAAGAATTTAAGATAAATTGAAACAGACTTGAGGTGAACTCATCATAGTCGAATATCGCATTAAATCGCTACAACACAAATCATTGATACGTTCGTGACTATTATAATTTTAGACTTTATATTATGGCATATCTGAATAATGAAAACAACAGATTGCTTGTGTATATTGCTCGACCATGTTTTATGATTGATATTGTATATTTTCCAATGTTTAAGTTATTTATAGTTACTCATAAAAATAATGTGAAATACTAGTTCGATCTTATATAATGGGATGTCTGGTCGCATAGTTGTCTGCTTTTTTGTTGTGTACTTTAATACATGCATCACTTTTAAACCGTATTTTAGATCAAATACCAAGCTAGATTTTTTAAGATGGCACGCAGTGTACAAGTTGAATAAATTCATGTGCAAAATTGATATTGCTACGCTTACTCGTTAATGTTCCTTCTATTGGATAATAAGCAAAAGACTAAGTTTCGGTCAGTTTGAGTGCAATGCACACTAAATTATCACTCTCATCAATTTTCAACCAATCCAAATTGGCATGTGCTCGTGTCGGGTAATATTCTCCGTTTCTAAAGAAGTAATACAACGTAAATTTCGTATCTTTATATATTTGTTCCCCGGCGTTCAGTGGGCAGGACGTTTAGTTATAAATGCTTTATTTNCAAAGCACGCTCATTCGTCAAAAGGTTACTCAATTTAATTCGGAATATGTTATCTTTGTTAATGAATGATTATTGATTTGTTGTTTTCTTTATAGTATTATATTATTAGCATCACAATGATTGTTCTGTTTACATATTTGTTTTAAGGGGCTGCACTGCGTTCGAATATTGTGCTAGTGATTGAATACTTAAATATAATGCCAATGTGTTCACATTACATACATTCATTACAATTTACGAATCAAGTACATGTCCCAATGAACTTTTGTTTAGATTTTGTTACGGATACAATTGTATCCAATGCTAATGCTACATTACACGCTTATAAATTTAAACGCATTGTAAATACAATTTGAAATATTTCAATGATAATACAACACGCTATTATAATTAGTTATTACACCAATATAAAATAATATAAAACTAGAATGAATTCGGGATGGTAAATATTTTCTTAACTAAATGCACATTTCAGTGACGATTCCTGGGACTATATTGGCATACCGGAATAAGCAAAGCCCCGGAATTTGCAATCATATCCGTATATAATAAAACTGTCATGTAATAGTACAACTGTATTTTATTATTTCTTTGCTTAAATTCGGTGATGTTTTATGTGTTGGTAATAATGATCATGTTGAAATATGTCGGTTCAGTTTTCATTTGACGTATACCAAACTTAAAGAATTTAAGATAAATTGAAACAGACTTGAGGTGAACTCATCATAGTCGAATATTGCATTAAATCGCTACAAAACACATCATTGATATGTTCGTGACTATTATAATTTTAGACGTTATATTACGGCATATCTGAATAATGAAAACAACAGATTGCTTGTGTCTATTGCTCGATCATGTTTTATGATTGATATTGTATATTTTCCAATGTTTAAGTTATTTATAGTTTCTCATAAAAAATAATGTGAAATACTAGTTCGATCTTATATAATGGGATGTCTGGTCGCATAGTTGTCTGCTTGTGTGTACTTTAATACATGCATCACTTTCAAACCGTATTTTAGATCAAATACCAAGCTAGATTTTTTAAGATAGCACGCCGTGTACAAGTTGAATATATTCATGTGCCAACTTGATATTGCTACGCTTACTTGTTTATATTCCTTCTATTGGATAATGAACAAAAGAGTAAGTTTGGGTCGGTTTGAGTGCAATGCACAATAAATTATCAATCTCATCAATTTTCAACCAATCCAAATTGGCATGTGCTCGTGTCGGGTAATATTCTCCGTTTCTAAAGAAGAAATACAACGTAAATTTCGTATCTTTATATATTAGTTCGCCGGCGTTCAGTGGGCAGGACGTTTAGTTATAAATGCTTTATTTATGGAGTTAATGCTGATTTGGCCAATGATACGCAGTTTGGCTTAATGTGACATTTAAATAATATCCCGGATTTGGTTGCTTATGAATTGTGTTCATTGGAAATACTCATCAGAAGTGTTCTGACATATTTTACTTGAGTGTGTTTTATATTTTTATCGAGACGCGAGCACGTTTTGAGAATATGTGAATAATCGAAAAGCCTTTAAATCTTCATATACATCATGCATGTTTGAGTGGAACTCTTATTATCCTATATTTGAAGGGTAAGATTTACAAACTACCACTAACCAGAAAGATATGTCAGGACACTATAAGGGTTCATACATAATTTAGAATGACAACTTTTAAACACAATACAAATTTCAGAAACAATCACATTGACAAAGCTTTGACTTGGAGTTGGACAAAGCTCTAACTAGTAATACAAAATAAAGAATTAGTTTATTAAATTTGCAAAACATATGCACATCTTTATAAAAATAAAAACATTCTTCAATCTTATATTGCTTTATATTATCCTACATTTAATGAATGGATCTCTAAGTGAATACAAATGACATATAGATCGAGCTTGATATCGGCAAAAACATATACATTTCCGTTAAGGCGGTGCACTATTTATCAATTGATGCCGCATTTTACTCAAGAGCGGTTTTAAGAAACAATGGAAGGTTTTGAATAATACATTTGCAAACAAACAATCTCAAATTTCTTCAATTTACTATCTGTATCCATACTAAATCCATGTATTATGTCTTTGTTTGATGATAATGCTCGACACCATGTTTAATGACATTCCTTCTTATTGTTAACGACATAGTAATATATTTTAGTTCGTTTTACAAACTTAAGGACACATATTTAAATAACGATGGATGTTAGCATCAAGAGTGAATGATACTGTTCTGACAAAGGTGTTGTGTATTGTAACGAATTTCTTCAAGTTTGTGAATGTGTCACACTGTCTTTGATAATAAACGCCATTTAAAGAAATGTATGCAAAAATGTTTCATGAAACATTTGATTTGTTAAACCACATTGCTCTAGGACAACACGCGTCAATGTATATATTTATTATAAATAAAGTTCATCTCAATGTTCGCATCGGGGCCCGTAATTTATTTCCTTTTCAGAAAGTGACAGAGCTGAAAGAAATGATTTGTTCTGCTTAACATTATGCTAATGGTGCTGGTATTTAAAACCACTTAAAGGCGGCATTTAAACTCAGAATATCTGACAAAAAACTTAAATAATTATTGGATGTGTTTTACGTTGTTTGTTGTATGTTAAGTGTGTGTTTGCTATGTTGTATTTATATTTTAAGATAACTTAATAATACATAATTTGAACTCACAACTAGCACAATAAAACTATATTTTACCTGAACAAATACAATTATATGTAAAATAGAAAACACATTGCAATATTGAACTTTATAACTATTTTGAGGTATATATACACAATATTGAACTTTTAATGACTTTTAATGACATAAACGTGTAAAAATAAAAGTTAAATGATTGATAGAATATGAACCCCCAAACCGTATTATAATGTATTATCTCATCTCTTTAGAACGGTTAGCTCAAATTACTACAAGATAACTTTGTTCGCTTATTGAATGAATAATTTGCATTTTTAGAAAAAATACAAGCAATTATGCTTAATTATAGCGGTTTATAACGATCTGCATTTAAGTGCACAGACATTTGAGCATGCATGGATAGAGCAATGTACACATTCAAATAAGCCTAATGGTTTGGAGCCGTGCTGTGAAATCGGTGCATCTCATCTTACCATGTTACCAAACATTATCAAGATGTCTTACGTTTTAGCTAACGGTCAATAATAACCACAGGGAGGAATCTGATACACTTGCGATATCTTTGATAATATGCTTCAGATGGTGTATTAACGCATAAATATTGCTCATTAAGTTTAATTACAGTCTTTACATTTCAAACAAACATCAATAAGTGGTATGCAGAGTCGTAGCTAGCGAAGTTGTTGTTGACAACACTTATTGTTTATTAAAACCACTATTTTCGATACAAACAGTAAACTGGATACACGAAAAGCAAGGTGATTATTTTATACATTAAATCCAGTAAACCGAATTGCCATTCAATAGAGGCCAATAAATGCATCAAACATCTCACAATCATTCTTACTATAGCCGGGGTTTACGCCTTGGTACAGTCAATAACTAGTGTTGATCACCAGTTTTAAAACATGCCGACAATCGTACGTAGTTAAGCATTTGCATTTGCAAAGGATGTTTATAGCCGACAAAATTATATCTATACTACATGTAACTGAATAATAGTTCGGCATAAATGGCTGTTGATGACATTCGATGTGTTTGTAAAAAGAGCATAAGTGTCCTATAACATACTTCTGCTTGCGAATATGTTCAATAGTCATTCCTTTGTAAATAACATGGTTTTAAGTACATGTAGGGGTATACGTAACTCAATGCCATCACAAACTATATGCTATGGTTTTTCATTTAAATTCTTGTGTCAGTCCTTTCAATTATATAAGACCTTACTTGACTTGAATCAATTCAATTTTATTCCAACTGTTGTATTCTACATACCGTGATTTGTATAAGAATACTATGGTCGCAGTTTAAAACTTTAAGACATTATGAATTTCCTCTGGAAAGATAAGGCAATTATGAATTTGAAGTATGTCAAAACACTAATGGTGTACCATCGTAAATTATCCGGTTTCACTTCCTGTATTTAGACGGCTTTTCTTGTACAATTATATATGCTTTTCGGAAGCCGTAATGTTAAAGATAGTGTGAGAATTTACAAAAAATATAACAACAGGCTTATATCGGTATACGTGTTGTGTAACTTCATTTTATCATCTAAAAGGGCATTTTATTNTATATTGCTTTATATTATCCTACATTTAATGAATGGATCTCTAAGTGAATACAAATAACATATAGATCGAGCTTGATATCGGCATAAACATATACATTTCCGTTAAGGCGGTGTACTATTTATCAATTGATGCCGCACTAACTAATTTTACTCAATAGTCGTTTTAAGAATCAATGGCAGGTTTTGAATAATACATTTGCAAACAAACAATCTCAATTTTTTTCTATTTACGATCTGTATCCATGTCAGATAAACCATACTAAATACATGTATTATGTCTGTGTTTGATGATAATGCTCGACACCATGTTAAATGACAACCCTTCTTATTGTTAACGACATAGTAATATATTTTAGTTCGTTTTACAAACTTAAGGACACATATTTTAATAACGATGGATGTTAGCATCAAGAGTGAATGATACTGTTCTGACAAAGGTGTTGTGTATTGTAACGAATTTCTTCACGTTTGTGAATGTGTCACACTGTCTTTGATAATAAACGTCATTTGAAGAAATGTATGCGAAAAGGTTTCATGAAACATTTGATTTGCTAAACCACATTGCTCTAGGACAACACGCGTCAATGTATATTTATTATAAATAAAGTTCTCAATTTTCGCATCGGTGCCCGTAATTTATTTCCTTTTCAGAAAGGGACAGAGCTGAAAGAAATGATTTGTTCTGCTTTACATTATGCTAATGGTGCTGGTATTTAAAACCACTTAAATGCGGCATTAAAACTCAGAATATCTGACAAAAAAACTAAAATAATTATTGGATGTGTTTTACGTTGTTTGTTGTATGTTAAGTGTGTGTTTGCTATGTTGTATTTATATTTTAAAATAACTTAATAATACATAATTTGAACTCACAATAAAACTATATTTTACCTGAAAAAATACAATAATATGTAAAATAGAAAACACATTGCAATATTGAACATTATAACTATTTTGAGGTTTATATTCACAATATTAAACCTGCAAACTTTTAATGACATAAACGTGTAAAAATAAAAGTTAAATGATTGATAGAATATGAACCCAAAATAGTATTATAATGTATTATCTCATCTCTTTAGAACGGTTAGTTCAAATTGCTACAAGATAACTTTTTAGAAAAAATACAAGCAATTATGCTTAATTATAGCGGTTTATAACGATCTGCATTTAAGTGCACAGACATTGGAGCATGCATGGATAGAGCACTGTACACATTAAAATGAGCCTAAGGGTTTGGAGCCGTGTTGTGAAATCGGTGCATCTCATCTTACCATGTTACCAAACATTATCAAGATGTCTTACGTTTTAGCTAACGGTCAATTAAAACCACAGGGAGGAAACTGATGCACTTGCGATATCTTTGATAATATGATTCAGATGGTGTATTAACGCATAAATATTGCTCATTAAGTTTTATTACAGTCTTTACATTTCAAACAAACATCAATGAGTGGTCTGCAGAGTCGTAACTAGCGATGTTGTTCTTGAAAACACTCATTGTTTATTTAAACCACTATTTTCGATACAAACAGTAAACTGGATACACGAAAAGCAAGGTTATTATTTTATACATTAAATCCAGTAAACCGAATTGCCATTCAATAGAGGCCAATAAATGCATCAACGAACTCACAATCAATCTTACTATAGCCGGGGTTTACGCCTTGGTAC
Source organism: Dreissena rostriformis (assembly GCA_007657795.1). NCBI lineage: Eukaryota > Metazoa > Mollusca > Bivalvia > Myida > Dreissenidae > Dreissena > Dreissena rostriformis. Next base: position 45,086 of record VMBQ01004653.1, read on the forward strand.
AGTCAAGAACTAGTGTTTTTCACCAGTTTTAAAACATGCCGACAATCGTACGTAGTTAAGCATTTGCATTTGCAAAGGATGTATATAGCCGACAAAATAATATCTATACTACATGTAACTGAATAATAGTTCGGTATTAATGGCTGTTGATGACATTCGATGTGTTTGTAAAAAGAGCTTATGTGTCCTATATAATACTTCTGCTTGCGAATATGTTCAAAAGTCATTCCTTTGTAAACAATATTGTTTTAAGTACATGTAGGGGTATACGTAACTCAATGCCATCACAAACTATATGCTATGGTTTTTCATTTAAATTCTTGTGTAAGTCCTTTCAATTATATAAGACCTTACTTGACTTGAATCAATTCAATTTTATTCCAACTGTTGTATTCCACATTCCGTGATTTGTATAAAAATACTATTGTCGCAGTTTAAAACTTTAAGACATTATGGATTTCCTCTGGAAAGATAAGGCAATTATGAATTTGAAGTATGTCAAAACACTAATGGTGTACCATTGCAAATTATCCGGTTTCACTTCTTGTATTTAGACGAGCTTTTCTTGTAAAATTATATATGCATTTCGGAAGCCGTAATGTTTACGATGTGACAATTTACAAAAAATATAACAACAGGCTTATATCGGTATACGTGTTGTGTAACTTCATTTTATCATATTAATGGGCGTTTTATTTGTAGTTAATAGGTTAGATAATATACACCTTTCAAAAGTATTGGTGAAAACAATTTTGACAATATTGTTCAAATAAAAATGCATTGAAATTTGAGAATAACCATTGTTGTTAAAACTGCATGCGACCTCACAAGCAATGCTGGAATATTTTTTGACAAAATAAATTGCAATGTTTATATAAATATGCATGTTATATATAAATATAAATCTATATATATTTAAACAAAGTAGAAATGACGTTCAATGCAATTATAATTTAAAACAAAACTTAGACTATCNCATCTAAAAGGGCATTTTATTTGTAGTTAATAGGTTAGATAATATACACCTTTCAAAATTATTGGTGAAAACAATTTTGATAATATTGTTCAAATAAAAATGCATTGAAATTTGAGAATACCCATTGTTGTTAAAACTGCATGCGACCTCACAAGCAATGCTGGAATATTTTTTGACAAAACATATTGCAACTTTTATATAAATATGCATGTTATATATAAATATCAATCTATATATAATTAAACAATAAAGAAATGATGTTCAATGCAATTATAATTTAAAACAAAACTTAGACTATCTTAATACATGTCATGAGAGGGATACGCTAACAGATTACCACTTACTATTAGTAATATAATACATTTAATTTATACAATAATAATATACGGATAGACATGATCTTATATATCGGTTTATTTACATAACATGATTGATGGCCTTCTTGTGAACCATGTCGATTGCATCGATTATCATAGTTTGTATATTTTAAAGAAACCGCGTATTACATCTGCTTCTAAAAACGGCTGTTGTGTCAGTCTATAAAGGTATGCTTACGCGAAACAGAGTCTTTATATATCTTGCAATAATTACGGATTGGTTAGCGACGCATGTTAAAAGCATCGGTACTCTCTTAAGTACACAGTTCTCGTTTAACAGGTTACCAAACTGGAAGTTACTGCTGTGGAAACAAATTTTTACCTGAGTAATTGTTACACGTGACTTTCTTTACAATTGCGTATAACGAACATCCGCTATGAAATAGTCAGACATACGACACAACTCTGATAAGGGATTGCATAATTAATCTCGAAAATACTCCAGCATTGTGCAGTATTTGGTTAATATGTATAAGTGGATCATTGAAGTCTGTCTTTACGAACGTTTTATCAACAAGTATAGTGGAGCTTTACGGTAACGTAACTACATCATTTATTACACTATAATTCCGCAATTAGTATTGTATAGTTTTTAGTGACGGTTCTTAAAGTTAATTCTTTATAAATGTCCGTTGTACAATCTGTCAAATGTGTACATATATATTAATGCAAACGTCTGATTTATTGTGTGGTGTAAACCTTGATCAGCATGTATGTTAAGTGATATGTGTTTTGTTTATATAATCTTTTCTTAATACTGGTGTTGCTGTGTATGTACGTGTTGTTCAATGCTGAACATATGCACACTTTATTAATTCTCGGAGTTAGGTTTCGCAATAACAAAAATACAAAAATTACAAGGCAAGACAAAAGAATCAGCATCTCCACAATATACATCATACCAAACATTAACATGTACACGAAACAAAGCCGGTAAACATCTTAAGAGAATCGCTAAATTAATGTTAAATTCAATACACACACGTACAAATCGCGCATCTCCCTATCTTCTCCAATCATAACAACGTCCAGTAATGAGTGATCATAGAAAATATATTTTCGGGATTGGCGCAGCCACGAGTGAAACTATTATTGTTCTATGTTCACGAGTGAAATAACAAACGCTCTTACACTGACATGAACATATTTTCTTTTTCTGTTATGCCCCTTTTTCAAGAAAATAATAATCAATACATTGAAATGACGTCATTTTGTTTTCAAAAAAATACGTATATTCCTGCGAAATTCTCCAGTAAGACTCTTTTAGAATTTTAATAAGCGGTAAAAAAGCATAAAACAAAAAGAAAATGTGTTGGATTCGGTGGAATATCGATTTTATTTCACTCGTGATCATGGAAAAAAATATAATCAAGGATATAAACAAGGGAAGTAAATCTTGATGTGATAATCTAAAAATAGCAAATTGTTTATTTTCACTGCTGTTATTTCACTGCAGAAAGTCATACTTTATCATTTGGTATAAAATAAATATGACTTATATGTTAATTCTTATTAATATGACACATCAACTGATATAAGAACTTCCTGTTGAACATGATATACAAAATATATCATGCAACTTTATATCAGTCAGATATCAATGAAGTGATATGATAAAGCACGTTATCAATGTCCTTTAAAAGAGAAACCGATACATACACTAGGACATAGCGCATAACTAGGATTACTGTTGCCTATAGTGACATGTTATTGTGTAACAATGATTCGTGCTGCCTTAATTAACATGTTAAAGAGTCATACTAGCTAATACCGCCTTAACTGATATGTTATGTTGTCACGATGATTTATACCTCATGAAACTTCATGCTACAGGAATTAACATGATAGTGTGCGATAATAGTTCATACCGTCCGTTTAAGTATAGTTATTGCTTAAAGTGACAGTTCGCGGATATATATACATTGTATATATATATGGGCAGAATCGTAAGAAAAAAGTGTTTTTATTGAGGGTATCGCTGAAAATCCGGTTGAAATCGGTTGAAAACAAACACTATAGCGATTTTTATTTTAGGGTCGAGTACGGTAAAGTACGAAAGCGACCTAATTAATATTAATGATCCGACACGTTAATTCAAACCTTAACAAACAAAATTGCGGATAAGGGCGAATTTAGCGGAGAGAAGGTAAGAACAAATGCAAATACATCTTTTACAGACGGAAACTGAGTTGCAACGGTACGTTTTTGTTAAATCTATGTATTTATATTCCATATGCTCATTATGTTTAGCAAAAGCTAAATATAGATAAAATTTGCATAGCTCGCGACGCTGCAATGATTTTCGCCTATTGCATGTATTAATAATCATTTATATATTATGTTATCGATTCAAAATCGATTTTGACCAGGTTTTTTATGTCAACCTCGATACAAAATATATTTCAATGAATTTATATAAAGTTTATTTCTCGCTATACGATTAATATGCAAAACAACGATCTATTCCGCGAACTGTCACTTTAACACTGGAACATGCCTCCAGCATTGACATGTTTCTGCCATATAATGGTTCATATCGCCTGAAGTCAATAGGTACATGAAAATGTATGTTTTTGCGAACAGCCTTTTACGCGTTATTATGCGACTCAAGCCAAGTGGGTTTGGTGTGTGTCACTCGATAATTACTCAAGTGAAGACAATGTCGCTGGTATGTAACACAAATGTATATCGTAACATATCATTCGTGTTTGGCATTTGAAAATGAAACAAAACTAAGTCATGTGCAACATGGTAGTGGTTGTATTACAATCAAGAGTTCATTCAAGTTTGACATATCCATGCGAACAGAAAAAATGAACACTTTATGAATTTACTGAACACACAACTGTGGCAAGTCTTATTATATTTGTTGTTATGTTCATATCAGGAATATATCCGGTGGTTAAAACTTTTAATATACCGAATTATTTGTCCAATTGTGTGCTGTCTATACACATTTTAGACAAAATAAGTATGTATTGAAAGTATGCTTACATGTGGACATACAAATATGGATATGGATTGAAGACAGAGATCGTTTATATTTCCTACTTGTTGGTATAAACATGTTTGGAAAATTGCATTATTGATTGTAACGTTTATTATTCTACACAATGTCAGTCCAAAGTCACACAACACATTTGAAATGTATTACTTTGAAACCATTTATGCCTATCGTCTAGAAAAAAAGGCCTAATTGGCAAACAGAGAAGACCCAGATGAGACGCCGCATGATGCAGCGTCTCATCAGGGTCTGCGCTGTTCGCGTTAAGGAATTTCTTTCAGAAATATTCTAAATATAGGAATAAATAAACTAGACATCACTAATTATGAAATTAAATTGATCTAATTTTTCAGAAAGGGATAGTCCACTCGGCATAAATGGGTTAATACGATTTTGAAGACAACACTGACATTAATTTATTTTATTTTCACAGTTCATAAAATGCATTCAGAAACTTTTTTGAAAACGTCATGGCACAATATTAGAGCTTATATACAAGAACATTATTTAAAAGTACAAAATACGTCCAGACAATAACAGTGTGCTCGTAAAACATTATACCAGCATTCCCTTTCCAGATGGAGTTATCACGTGACAAACAAGTTGGCGGCGTCGATGTCGAGACAGGTATTTTTGCCGTTGTATACCCTTTATTACTTGTATTAATTGTTTACATGCCATTCTCTTTCCAGCCATATCAGCTTGAAAGTGATAAGCGTTTTTTTTTTCGTATTAACATTCGCTTTATATCTCGACGTCAATCGCTGCAAAGTTTCGTAGTGCAGGTGTAATTAGGTAAATTCGCCTAGAAATTTCGAAGCGAGCAAAGACGAGATATATAGCGAATATTTATATGAAACAAACGCTTATTACTTTCTTGCCTATATGGCTGGTAAGTGAGCTGCATTTTTTAAAAAATGTAAAAGAAATGAAGGGTATAAAACAGCGAAATGGACAGACGTCGCCGTGTTGTTTGTCACGTGATTACCCCCTATAAAGGTACAATAATTGTTCTCAATACAAGAATGTATTGTGCACGAAGCGAAGTACATTACACACTATCAGTTTAACGTCTCATGCAAGAATGTTGATTAATATGAAGCCGCGAATGGCAATTGCTTATAAAACAAAACGCTTTCTAGGATTACATGTAATCATGTCATCATCGTTACCTTAGTGCAGGAGACACACATGTATGTATAAAACGATGTTTATATCAACTATGCAACTTCTGATTATAATAATACGATTGTAATACAATGTTACATCGTATAAACTAAATAATAAGATAGGCATTGCAATTAATTTCAAACCAAAAGATAAAACGTTTGCTTCAAGACGATATGTCATGTTGATATGCCAACTTGATACGTGTACGTATTTCTATTAAGTGGTTTCTACTACTACTACTACTACTACTACTACTACTACTACTACTACTACTACTACTACTACTACTACTACTACTACTACTACTACTACTACTACTTCTACTACTACTATTACTACTACTACTACTACTACTACTACTACTACTACTACTACTACTACTACTACTACTACTACTACTACTACTACTACTATTACTTTGTTCCATGTGTGCAATATAATGTGCTCGATGTTAATCCTCACAACGTATAAGGAGCGGAAACATTAACACTAAATTGCAATAAACAATATACCACATGATTAACATTATTTATGACATTAATATATATCGACATACTAACTTCTTACAAACTCTGTGTTTGGTTTTAATGATTTACGCATATTTCCCAACTTCAGAACCACATAAAGAGGCACTGCTTTGACTTTCCTGTATCCAAATGACATTATGTGTGCTATATTTTATGATACGCATATAACCCAACTTCAAACCGACAAAAAGAGGCACTGCTTTGACTTGCCTATATCCAAATGACATCATGTGTGCTATATCTTATGATTGGTTGTTTTTTCATAATTAAATACCTTTAATTCTGACAATAAGATTTTGGTTGAGTCCAGTGATTTACTTTATTGTTGATGGAAAAGTACATTTGCAACAATGTTGTGCCTTACTGTGATTAAGTTTACTAATGACTTCATTGTTAATTATTCGCGGGAAACAAATTGTTAAACGATGCATATATCAACGCCAAATAATGCTATTGAACAAAGACAATTCTAATTTAATGTGACAAGATAGAACATCAATTATTCGACAGGTATGCGCAGTCGATAATGTAACAAAAAGCATGCGTGTGTTTCCATGGTTAGAAAGACTTATGTTTGATGTCGCAATTGACAAATACTCGTATGAAAAACAAGGTGTGGACCACTTCATTGAAATACATATATATTCTGGCTGAAGGAACTGTTTATATATTAGCAATTGACGATTTAAAAATGTTAAACAAAAGCAAAACATATGCAGACATAACCACGAACGGTGAGAAGCTGGAAGAAGTGACCAGCTTCCATTATTTTTTAGCAGCCCTTTCCAAGGATGGTTCAGTACCGCTGAAGGTTCAAACAAGAATTGCCCTGGCGACAACATCAATTGATTTATTGACACCAAGCCCAGACTCTACAAGTCCCTAGTAGTCCATCTTACATTAGGCTGCAAGACTTTGACTCTTCATGCGGACAAAACAAATGAAGGATACAGGCCGTTAAACATAATGTCTCCGAAGACTGCTCCGCATCTCCTACATGGAGACCAATACTTAGTCCGGAACATGCCATCAACACTTGTTGGCCCACAAGAGCCCCTCCTGGCGACCGTTTAACGACGAAATATGGCTTGGTTTGGACACGTCCCCAAGCACGACTTTCTTTGCCAGTCTTTGAGTGAGGTCATGAGCGAGGCCGTCAATAGAAAAGATGGCTGGACGATGTAAAAGAGTGAACGTCCCTCCCAATTGATGAGCTTCTCTCTGTGATATTATTTTGTAGTTCCCTCCCCATGGATGAGCTACCCTCCGTCATATTATGTGGTAGTTAATAACTTGCCGTAAATATTTGCTTATTTAGATATTATTTAGATATGTGTCTAATTCAATAGTATTTGAGGCTTATTGAGGCGGCTAGTGAACCTGATCCCACTCTTTCTGTGTTAATTAGTTTACCATCTCTAAGTACACATACCTACACTTAACACATTTATAACAAACCTTTGACTTGACCGTTTGTAATTTTGGAGATCAAACTAATATTTTATTTAAATTGTGTATTGCGATTTCCGGTAACATAGATTTAACAAGATACAAAATGCTCTTTTGTTATTTTTTTGTGAGAAAGTATATTCAACACATGATCATGTACCATGTTAGTGTTCGTGTGTCGTATAAATAGATATCGTTGCGGGAAATACAATTGAACATGTACCATGTTAGTATTCGTGTGTCGTATGAAATGATATCGTTGCGGGAAATTAAAATGGAATATATTGTGCCACAAAAAAAAAAAACAGTAATTTGTATCTCGTTTAATCTATGTTAACAAACCACATCTGGCGTTGAAATTATGGCTAAAGCTTTAAGGAACACTTATTTGTAATGGGTTAACTTTATTTTACGAAATATTTTACGAAAAAATCGTTGATTTTGAGTGTTATAAAAATAACAAGACTTTTACCCAACTAATCAGAATTTTTTATTGACAATTTACATTGTTAAGTCATGTATTTAAATATATTTAAAAGGCAATTAGCTAAATCGTTCAAAATTTCATAACAAAACCATTGACTTTGAAGCAAACCAAAACATGAACTTGTAAATTAAAGGCCATTATATATTACACATTCAAAACATACACAGTGATGATAATAGAGTTAATATACTATCAAAATCGTCATAAAAAATTCGAGAACATATTTATATTGTACTGAGAACCGAACAGAACGGATGTTGTGGTTGTTTATGTGTTCTAATGTTATTAACAAGAATGATGTGTATTACATAAAACGAAAGTGTAAAGTTTCTACTATTTGAAGGAATTCCACAAGCGATTAAAAATATTAAGAATCGCTTAAACTCCAGAGCACTACAAACATGAATGAGGAAATTATTTTCCTATCATTTCGGGATATATTTATGATGCACAAAAAATATTGTTTATGTTACATATTTATACACAAGAATGAAACACCAACGGGCATAGCAAATTAACAGAATGTTCAGTATTGAGAGCTCATAATGTGAAAGTATACATGCATGTTTTTTTAAACCACAAAAGATGCATGCATTCAAGGGTTCCAAGTAAGACTGACTCACAATATACTAGCTACAAATAAATTGTTGTTCAGGCAAATGTACTTTCTGTAAAATTCATGTTCATTTATTTAGAGCCGCAATGTCAAACAAGTGATGTTACATAACATCAAATCTCCTATAAAAACATGGATAGCAATTTCAGTTTTGATTCAGAATTTGTTTTATTGGGATCAGTTGTTATACAATCTGAAAAATAAAACATTTTATGTCTAAAAATAAAATGCTTTATTTATAATGCAGGGTATGCAAAGTAGCTGCAAACTAGACTCTGCAATTAAACAAAAGACACATTTATCAAACATTTATACAAGTTTGTGGGCTTTGGTGGAATCTCTTTGTTATACTCGTTTACCTTCAAAACTTTTAGTGTTTTTGTATTATATTTCTTATATTTTCTTTTAGCTCTGGTATGAATTTTTGTAACTGACTGTTTGTACTGTATTGACAAATCATTGCAGCGATCTGCGTATGTAAATATACAATGCATATTGGCGAATAAATTATATTAACCGAAAACGAAAAACGAAACAAGAACACGGACCATATAGTCATGTGCTCTAAATATTATACAAACTACCGAAAATCTAATCCAAGTACTTTTAACAGATGATAAATTGTAATGAATATTTGATATAGCATGTCACATTCTAAATACAAAATAACTGAGCAAAACAAATAAAGCGAAATAGCATCAATAAAATAAATGCAATAAACCAATACATAAATACATGCAGTACAATAAAATATAACATAATAAAAAATCACAAAAGCAACGCAATACATTTCGTTTTACTCAATTGTCAAAGCATGCATTAAGAACAAATCACGTTGTTAAATGTGTTCATTTTAAAAAGTAGAGTTCATTTTGTATGAACTATCAATATTCAAAATGCAACGGTATTGAAATGTGCTATGTATAGAATGTTACTCTTCGAGGTGTATCCGCATGGTCACGGTGTTTGATTACAATTTATGAGAAACAGGATACATGATTGGTCCATTTCTTTGATTGTTGTCTATTTTGATAAAGGTAATTCTTCCAATACAACGGAAGTCTTTCTAACGACTATAACTCGTTCGCTTTTCTATCAAACGATATACTCAAAATAAATTATAACGATTCTCTTCATAATTTCTAACAAATCAGTACGGTATAAATTTGGTTAATTACGCTTATCTATAGTGACAGTTTTATTTGCTCAAGTCCAGTGTAAGTGTCTCTACTTTGCCAGTCATAACGTTCTCACACAACACATGCAACTCGGTGTCCCCAAACATGAACGTTGTCTTAATTGTCTGTTCCTTTAGTGGAATGTCTTCGTCGTTTGGAATTACAATTGTACCAAGTGGCTCACATCCAGGGTCAGTTGTGAATACAGGCTCCCTATCTTTTGTCCTGTATATAGTAATGTTAGTAATGTCAGTTTGTGTACCTTTAGGAGTGGTTACATAGATCACCTCGGAGTCAACTTGCACATCTTCATTGTTCCTTACAAAAATCTTGAAAGCGTGCTTAACCCACCATTTCCTACCTTCATATATTTTCCTGTCGGCAGGATGTTTATTCTCGTCATATCTTCTCCCTACATTTATTCCATACGTGTAATCAATAACCCTGGATGAAATGATGTCAGGTTTGTGTCCAAACATCACAGCTCCTTTCAGCACGGCAAGACCCGCCTCCCCAGGCACAATCAGCTGTTTCCCAGAAAGTTCTTCTTTTATCCTTTGCTGAACGTATGGACTCTCCGCAAACCCTCCAACTAAGACGATAAGACCGACATCTTTCACTCGTTCTCCTTTAAGAACACTGCTGATGTGATTAACCGTCTTAGAAACCGGATCTGTGAACCAACTTTGCATTATAGATGAGTGGACACCAAGTTTATCCCTACTTCTAGCAAATACTTTTTCAGCGTACTTCAGTGATGCCAGTCGGTCTGATAAAGGCTGATGAAAATGTTCCTCGGCCTTTTCTATGAGAATCAACGGAACGCGAAATGTTATGACGGTTTGAGAATCAAATTCGAATTTCCTCTTCTTTACCTCAAAGTCACGAATCATATCAAAGTAATCGTACAGTTCGTTACTTTGCAAGGCTGTCATGGCTTCTGTTCCAAATATTTCAGTCATAAAATTTTCGAAGTTTGCATCGACATATATTCCGCCCCATGGACCGCCGCTAGGGGCGTGAATATTCTTCAGCAAGCCATCACTTTGTTTCAAGTGGACAGATACATCAGCAGTACCACCTATTGAATGAAAAAAGGCAGATAAAATACAGCAAACACACTTATTTCAACTCAATCACTTCTTGTTGACACTGGTACTAACAAAAGCAGTAGTATTGGTACTAGTACAAGCAGTAGTGGTAGAAGAAGTTGTAGCAGGTTTGGTGTTAACAGTAGCAGTAGAAGTCGTAGTTGCAGTAGTAGTAGCATTAGCATTACCTCCCAAGTCGACGACCATGAACATTTTCCCAACCAACTTGTTAACGAGGGTCTCACAACAGACAGCGGCTGCCTCGGGCTCCAATGCCAATTTTAGACGGTCACCATCAATTCCAGCCTGAATATAGATTTTTTTTTTTTTAAGCGATTATAATCATGACATAAACCATATAAACATTACACTATTTCTAGATTTACGTCAGAACATACAGATTGAAAAATTGATGAACAGAGGTTAATTGGTTTATAAACTGTTCTCTACCTCAATCGCTGCTTCTCTCATGAACTGTTTGGCAGCTATGCCCCAGATAGCTGGTACGGTAACTATGTATCGGATGTCAGTTTCTCTCGTCCCAATTTGACTAATAGTCAACGCGTCCAGCAGGTGTTTCTGTAGATACCTTATCGACATCGTAAATATTGGCTTGGCTGGGAAAGATTTACCTTCCAAATCTTCAACTGTTGTTGAACGGGAAATACGCTGAAACATGACATATATAAAATACAAGAGCTATGTAATGAAGAAATTCTGACAACCATAGCGGCTGAAATAACTTGTTATAGTCATTTATTTTCATAACGAAATGTTTTAAAAATGTTTTAACAAATTTAGTGGGCATTCACAAAGAATACACAATGACCCTTGATTTCCTTAAAGCCGTTTTGATAAGGATTGCATTATGCTATTGCATGGTACATCACACATGATTCGATGTACCTGTATTTTTGTATTTAATAGCGGCTAACTTGTAAGCACTTTCGTCAATATCGTATACCTAGTGTACAAACATAACCATGCAGTAGCTCGTGACACTATTTATATTTTCCTGATAGTTATACGTTTTGTACACTTATAATACATTGTTACAAAAGTTAAGAGTTTGACAGGATGGTGCGCCAGGAACATTGATATGACGATCTACCTTCTTGTTGTGAAGAACCATCTTAAATCTTCTAAACAGTCTCCATCCATGGTGTTTTCCTTCCTCTGCCAAAGACGAATACTTATCCTCGGCATCGAATCCAAAGGAGTCGAACTCACCATTCTGATTGAGAAGGACACTTGTTGGAGTTTTAAGTGAGATGAGTTTACCAGACCCGGCAGTCCAATTCTTGTTAGTTATGAAGTCATTTGGAGAGTCCTTGAATGAGAATGCATATCCACTATACGTGGTTCCGAAGTCGAAGGCGGCCACAATCAGGGATTGACTTCCGGTAGCCATAACTGAATCTTAATATATAATTAATCACATTTTACGCATTGATTTTCTTGTAAAACATTCACTTACCTTTTGCTCTTACATAAGTGTGTGAGAATAGTCTAGCGTTTTATTGACGTTTACCACTTGCTCGTACCAATTGATTTTCGTTATTTTTGCAACATGAACATACCTTATAATATTTAGTTTCCACATGTCTTAGAGATTTGTATTGTTTAATTACATGACACGTCTATTGTCTAATTTTTTTAATGATAAATATTCATTGACGCAGTTGGGACAACTTTCCTATAACGCCATAGTGGTAAACGTCCATGCACACATTGTTTGGACGTTATACTATTTACTTTACTTCAACGTCAACATTGGTATCTAGTTACATCGCGTGTATACCCAAGCTGTATGTAATGTCACAAACATGAACTCCTAGCGCCACCACAGATACACTTTCAGTGACACCAAACTGTGTGATTATAAGTAAAGGAATTTGGATAGCAAACATTTACTTAATAAGGATTAAATATGTTTTAAAGTTGTAAAAACGGTAATATGACATTTGGAGTTTTTGTTCTTTCTTCAGTAAATCAAAGTTTAAGAAATATTTACCGACCAATTAAGGATTCTCAGTCATTACAAGTTGTCCACCCTCATCCCCCCATTTTTGCTTAGCCATTTCATTTCGAAATTTTCTTTAAGGAAATAAATATTGATGAAGGAAAATACACACTTTAAGCATAGACAACTATTTTAGTCGAACCGCACACATTTCATTCCAGCTTCATTTGTAACGGTACCCACGTTTTGCATGAATATGCCATGACCATTCTTCAGATTTTATATATCGTATCTATATACAACAATCATAAACTTCTTTCACTTATGAATAACATGTAGTTCATGATTTGTAAACGAAAGCAATCGGGCCCGAAATAGTTCACGTTGCTTAGTTCATATTGCTAACATAAGCATATCTACTAAGAATAACAGAGTTTCCATATAGTATAGTTCAATTGTGAAAACGTCTTAACAAGAAAGATATCAACATATTTGTTAACATGGTACCTACACAGATAAGAAAGGAATTGCTCCCCTAAACCTTGGACTGTTAAACACGTGCTGTATTATGTATAAGATAGGGACACTTATGGAATTGTAAACATTTTGTCTATTGTTTAAATATCATTTATTCAAAACAGTCTTAAAACATATAAAAAAATAAATCATTTAAATCATTGTAATCAATTTTAAAACGTTGATCAAAATTGTAAACCTGCCGAGGGAATCAAACCTGGGATCTATCGATGTTAAATCCGATTCTTTACTTCTACACCACAGATGCATTTGTTCTGCATGTGTGCGTATGAGAATGTCGATATTGTTTTGATTTTGACAAACTAATTAGAGTGTTAAGCACATATTATGACAAGGTTCGGGTTAACGGAAATGTACGAAATACGGAGATAATACACGAAGTTCAAAACAGGTAAAATTCCTTAAAACATGTCTACCCCCATTATAAAGTGTTCAACTCAATGTCATGATGCATCACCAAATATCTTTCTACAATCTTCTCTGAGCTGCATTATCCGCTAACTAATTGCCATGCATCATAATATAAACAGCATCATATAATTGATCATTGCTGATAAAGGTCGCTGAACTGTGACAACAGTTGGGTGCCAAGAAACAGGGGTAATACATGGCAAAATACATTGGATTTGGGGGGATTACAGAAGCATTTAAAAGGTCTTCAACTTTAAGAAGACACTACACTCAAATATATAACAATTGTGTGGCGTCACATAAATAATAATCCAATGACGCAATATGGATACTATTGAAATATGTTTGTTCTATTTTATAAACAGAACTGTGTTATTATAGTAAAAAATGTACTTTCAAAAGTCCATAAACTGTTATGCCATCATACATTTGGAACCAAGTCGGATCAAACATGTCAACACATTAACAGTATTTCCAATCGGTTCCCTTAGTGCAGCAAATGTTCTATATCATGCAATCACAGTATTTAAACATCTTTTCAGAAATTTCTGATAAAGATACTCCGTAAAATGAGTATAAAGAAAACCATATTAAAGAATATTCAAGTCACAATGTTTACGAAAAAATGTAGACCATGCACACGTATCGTATCTATTTTATAGATGTAAGGACAAGTAAATACAATGAGTAGAAAACGCGTGTTGAACGTCTGGAAAGTCTTCTAATCATGTCTCCTAAAGCAGAGAGTTATATAACCGATCAAGAAATTCATAAACTATTTCTAGAAAAAACGTTGTGTAATATTTCCTATCATAAATCCTGTGCCCGTCCCCACACACATACACTCATGGTTAATTGTCATGTTTGTAATGTCTTGCACTGTAGAGATATTAGTCTAAGATTATTTGACTAACATTAATAGGGTTTCCTCTAGCAGCACATATGCAGTTTTATTATTTACAGACACGAAATGAGCATGGGATATAATATAAAAACGACACACCACTGGTGTTTCCTTTATAAGGCACATACACAAGTATCGATCGATGCTCGTAGTTACTAGCACACTTGCTACACATGATCTACAACTGTTTATGAATTTTTATTTGGAACTCTGCCAATCTTTTATCTACATTGTTAAAATTGATATGCTTATTTGTAAGCAGGTCTATCTAAATGTCTATTGATATATAAAGACATTATATACCTAATTGTGAAATGTGCTCTGCTTATAATAAACTGTATACAATTCGTTATCTACGTCTTAATAGACTTATATTAATACATATTTTTAAATAAATTATGTTTTGTTCATGCTGAGGTGTTCAAGTGCGTTGTTATTTAATACAGATTTTCTTTACTGAGGTTCTGTTTGCACTCAACAGTTTTTTTTTTGGTATTTTGACATTATGATTAATACAAACGTCTTCACTTTCCTCGATAGAAATAATAGTGGTGTTGTATCCACTCTAACAAAGGTTCTTATAACACTTATATTTCTGCATTACTTTAAACTACCAATACCTAGTATGAAATAAATTCGTGATTTTATAATTCTTATTCGTGGATTGATAACATAAAATGGTTTTCTCTGTGTTACGCTTTCATGATTTAGTCGATAAAGGTGCCATTATTGTCACGCCCGTTATACGAAAGAATGTAACACAATAGATTGATACCTGCCCCCCCCCATGCAGCTTTGTCTGTTTTTAAGTAACATGTTTAACCTTATACCTATAACTTTTCATTTCAAATTTGGTTAAGTAGACGTGTATTGATTCACTGAAACACTACAAAGGGTGATCATCGGATGATAACCGTTTTTATGTTGTTTTTTCACAATAAAATTATTACCGGACAAACCTTTGTAAAAGCGCGTATCTATAGCTAAAACCATTTATTATACGTTTGACCTTCAAGATAATAAGTCCGAAGTTGACTTTGGACGTACGAAACGTGTTTTTGCACGCTACACACCGTCTCACAAAATGCTTTACATTTTTGCCAAAATTACGCATAGAAAAATTATTCAGTGAATGACGATTTAATTGTATCGACAAGAATGCAAACATGCGTACACCCTGAACGCACCCGCAGAATCGTAAACTGAAATTGCCCATAATTGAAGGTGTGAAAAACAAAATAAGTTACATGATATATCATACAAATTTATCCCAAAGTCAGTAATTGATTCTATATTGACAATTGACATTTATGTAAATTAAAATTTTCTACTAAGGAATTCCTTTTATTTCGTCTTATTTCTTTATACAAGAACCCTTTCTATCAACAAGGGAAAGAGTACAAACACATGTTAAGCAATTACTTCTTTCGATTTGAAATAACGAACGAAATTGCGTAACAAACAATAACATAAATTTTGGGCAAGATTGCCAGAAAAAATACCGCGACCTGGTCTTTTTATAACGTTCTGTTTTGTCTTATTTGTTTACTAACCACTTCGTGCCTACCCATGGAAGATCAAGAAGGCCTTCGATTTGAAAAAGACTTTTAGCGATTACAACTTTCGATTTGAGAATCGAACAAAATTACATTGCCATAATGACGTACAAATATAATATACCAAGCAGTCTTCGCAAAACAGTAAAATCATTATCAATAGTTTAGTTCAATAATGTAATATGCATACTATAAACACGGTATTTAACAAATATCTTAACAGAAATAATCACCAAATCCCACTGCTTGAACAGACGAATCGCCACTGGCGGTCGATCAGGAAGTGATTTGCGAAGTTTTGAATGCGTATAAATATAGATTTCCACGTAGTAGGTAAATTATACCTCCCAAGCGACCTTAATATTTGCAGTGGTTATCTTGAAATTCAGGTTTAAACGTTGTAATGTAAACACTGCATGTGACATTTTTTCTATCGTGATATGAAATTTACCATTAATTTCCAATGACATTACATACTCTATTAATAAGTTACTGATATCTGTACCGCTTACAGTTCTTTTCGTAATGGTAAATTACAAAACTTCACATTTGCATTCAGGGGGCCGTTTCATGAACGGTTGCAGCGCAGTTGCAGTTGCAAATTTGCTAACTTGCAACCTTGCGTCCGTTTCATTAAAAAGTTGCAGTTGCAACGTGCACCTGCTGGTTGCAAATTTGTAAAGGGCGTTTGCAACTGCCCGTAAATCGATGAGAAAAACTTGCAACTTGCAACTGCAACTGCGCTGCAACCGTTAAGTTAGAGTGTATTCTCTGTTGCTTCTGACAGTGCATTATAATTGAATGTTATGAGCAAAAATAAAAATAAAACTAATACAAATACAATGATTTATTGAAACGACTTTAAACACTTTACGCTGTTATAACCCAACACTTCTTTATGGCCTCATTATTAACCAATTAATAAAAACTCATTCGTAAATTATGACTTCCCGTGTGTTAAAGTTATCTGCACAGCAATATAAATAATTATAAATGGCGTTTCTTCAGTATGAGTATGACATTATATACCTGATGAACATATATTTTATTTGATTGCCTCCATGGAAATATCTTTACCCTTCAAAAGACGAGGGTACGTGATAATCGGATTTTACTTGTACGTACACCACGGTACCACAGTGTGATTGTACGTAATCTGAACGTGACCTTGGTTGTAATCTTTAAACGAATGTGCGGTATACTATGGGTTCAAAATGTAACCGATCTTTTTCACGGAACAATCTATTTAGATTTTCTTTTTATAATGAAAATAATAAGACCTTTATCAAAATGAACAGTATAAACTTGTATTAACAATCTAAATTGTTTATTCGGGCAATTAAATATATTTTAAATACATGAAACGTTCTTGATCGTTTAATAATTCAGAACAATTCGGACAATTCTGAATATTTCATAATACAATAAACAGTATGGCAAACAAAGTCGTGCATATAGTGTCAATATACAAATACAAACTAAAAGTTGTGATGAATTGTCAAATTTGACATGAAAAGGTCGATACAATATGTATATCTATTAAGAACAGAACATACCGAATGCTATATTTGTTTGCGTGTTCGAAAGTTGTGTAAACAAAACTTATTTAGGCATGTGGTAAAATGCGTATAAAAACTTCAGAAGAACTTATTTTATTACCTTTTTACAGAATATTAATTTAAATGAATAACTTTATAACGAAAAAGTATAAAAGGTTTAACTTAATTTATTTAGTGTTCACAAAGAATACACAATTATCATTGATTTAGATAAAAGCCTTTGTAATCCCTGTTGACTTTATGCTTATACAGAAAACCAAATAAAGAAAATAGCCAGGCTGTGTAACTGAAAGTTAATGAAGAGTTACACGTGGTTGACATCATTATGAAGTTCATTAAAGCCCAAAGAATAGGCGATTGGCTGTTGCATATTGAAGCCTTTTCCGAAATGCTACCGTGGCTAATGGTGTACGACCACACAAACTATGCCCGTTCGGGTCCTGTATATCTAGCAGACATAAAAGCATTAGAATATGCAGCACCTGAAGTGTTAAAATAATTTATTAAAGGTCACTTTGTAGTCAGGCTGAAGGAAAAAGCATTCAACGGAGTACCTGTCGACCAAGCTACTGAGTGGATAAAAAGAATGTGTAAAACGACATGGGGGTATTATTGGAATAACAAGACATCACCAGGCAAGAGATAGGATTTGTATAACGTGGTCAGTAAGATCAGAGGTTTTCAATAGTACCATGTAATTGTTCAATCAACATGATGATGATGAAGATATTAGAATATTCGAGAATAGAGCAGATGGAACTCGTTCGAGAGTTTCTTCAGAGGAAGAGTGCATCAACAACATGATGCAGCTCTTTGGTTCATATGATATATTCGGAGTGCATGAAAAGGAGAACAGACTGTTATCAACAACATCTAAGGACGTTGCTCCTAATGATATCAGAGATAATTTATTAACCTGTGAAAGTCGAGGTAAGACATTACTAAAGGAATTTTGAGAGAAGAAGGCTGAAAGAGCAGAATGTTGAATTTTATGCTCCTATTCAAAAGGTACAGTCCAAAACATTTGCATATCTCTATAAGGAGACAGTCAGTGAAAAGCAGAAAGTGACAAAGATTTTAAAGGCTGACAGAAAGCTAATGCAGAGACATTTCAACGCAGCTTATTCAGGGACAGCCGTAGAAACAGCATCTGTACTAGAACATGAACTTTCTGATGTGCAATTATCATTTGCAAAGGCTAGTGGGAAAATGCATGAAACCCAGAAATCAAACATACTCCAAGTGCTTACAAAGGACAATGATATAGTGGCGCCTCGGGTTGTTCCGACAACGACTGACGTAACATGTGCAACAATTGATGGACACGCATTAATACAGAGTTTAGGTAAGCCTAAGGACTGTCAAACATTTGGACATTATTCAACTGTTTTTGTAACATCTGTTTTAAGGCATTTCAGCGCAAAGACTTCCCGAGTTGATGTGACTTTTGATCGATACTTTGGTAGTAAATCTATTAACGAAGCAACGGGAGTTAAGAGGAAAGGAAAGCGTCGACCTATTAGGAAGCTCATAGCAAGTCCAATCGTTCCTCTTCCGCAAATATGGGAACAGTATATCACACAATGACAATAAAGCAGACTTGGCTGAATTTCTCTCAAATAAATTGCTAAACAAATCAGAAAATCTTCCAGCAGAATCAACTAGAAGGTTGATTTCCAGTTGATGTTGATTCAAAGTCGGGTACTTTTGATGGGACAAACCTATGTGTAAATCATGAGGAGGCAGATACGCGGATGATATTGCACTCAAGGGGCACTATTGATAGGTGCTACAAGCGCATTGTCGTACTGACGAATTATGTTGGTTGGTTGTCTCTGCTTGACGTTCTGTGCATGAACTGGATCTGCGGCCTTCGAATGGTCGCTTGGTAGACTAAAGCAAAATCAAACGGTGCAATCTATTTTCTGTTAAAAGGCCTCTATATCATTGAAACTCATACTCAAAGAGCATGTTGATTCAGTTTTTTTAAAAGAGAAGTTTGTTTAAGATAAACAATATCTTTTAACGGAAATCGGAATCGCGTTTTACGACATCGGATTTTGGGCGGGAACACAACTCCGGCACAGTCTTATATCGACCGGGTACGTTTAAGTATATTTACCGTACCCGGGGTACATGTAAGTATACTTAAGAGTACCCGGGGTACATGTAAGAAGTACCCGAGCCAACACTGATCAATCGAACGTAAATAACTCAGCAAACAATTGAACTCCAGAAACTCTATGAGGATATAAAGTCTTGTTCTTATCCACTGATTTTATAACAGAACACCAACTATGAATATAAACTGATTAGAATTTGGTTCACCGCCTAGGATCGGTCAATGAAAAGGATTGGTGTTTAAACGGGTTTATGAGCTTGCTGACCCTCACACTAAACCTTAAATTTACCACACACCAAACATACAGGAGCATGTTCTTTAGCTATGGATATAGCAATAATATGACACAACGCTGGTGATTTCTTGATAAGGCCGATAAGTGACTAACGATCGATGTTTATTGTGACTTGCATATTTCGTATTAAAAACTCTGACGAAAGTTTAACTATAAATTGTCAACGTTGATATGTTTATATTTTGAAAGTAGGTCAGTTTAAATAAATATCATCTTATCGATTAAGGAGTACTTACCGAATATTTCAGTTTGCTCAATTGATAACAGATAGTATTATCTTCTCGTTATTTGCGTTCGTCTTTATAGATTCGCATAGATTTATTAACTTCTTTTTATCTGTTTAAGTTAAACGTGTACGGTTTTGGGTTTTTATTTGATGTTATGTCGCGAAGTTGTTTTACATTTTGTTAATATTGATATTCTTATTTGTATGAAGGTCAATTTGAAAAGATATTCGCCTGTCGAAACAACATTATTTACCAAAACGCTTGTTGTGTATAACACTCTGAGTTATAACCGTATTTTTCAAAAACAAACATAATGAATCGGCAGAGAAGTCGAAATATTGTATACAACAACATTGTTTGCAACACTGCACATAAATCAGTTAAGCCGAAACACTTTGTTTGCATGCATACCGTCAATGATGTTTCTCGATTGTATCAAGACAATGTTTTAGTTTTTTTTGGTACCAATCCAAGAGTGACTTTGAATTGGAGTGTGTATGTAACTATTGAAGCCCATAAATCCGTTAAGTAATATATTGAAATTCACGGATAGCTATCCACCACCAGTGAGCTGACTGATGGTCGAATTAATATTACTGTGAATAAAGCGAATATAAAAATATCAGGGTTAAAAAAAATCTGTTTCTATTTTATTGTTATAAAATATGACATTTCCTGTCATTTCTTGTATAAAAAGATGATACAGTCGTTGATAATGACCATTCGAGAATTAAATTATAAAATTAAACTAGTGATTCAATGTATAAGTGCAAAACACAATGGGGCAAAACCTAATAGATATTTATTTTTGAAAAACGTAACATACACTAACAATATTTGTATATCAACTCTAGATTATAATTTGTTCTATCAAATGGTTAACAAATTATATCCACATACATTTTGTTTCTAATTGTTGGTTCAGGTTATCGTTCTTTATGTTTATTTTTATTTACCTATTTTACCGAAAAACATCATGCATATGTTATGTATCTATCACTAAAACGATATGAATACAATATGAAATCATGCAAAATAGTAATATATTGTACAATATCAGTATATATTTAACTGAAAAACACAATTTATAACATCCGTTTAGGTTCAAGCAACACGCAAACAGAGCTTTCAATACCGCTTTGCTAACTGGATTGGTACTCACACACATGTTAAAATTGTCATAATTGACGTTAGCACAGGTGTCAATAATTAGTGTTCACATTCATCATAATAAAGCTTAAACACATGGAAGTCGCTATTATGATATTAGGAATATTTTTAAAAATAGTATGTAATTTACTTTCCTGTTATTCATTAATGAAACCCTGCCATGAACGATTCAGGCATACAAGAACGCATGCGGTTATGGCTTTTAAGAATAATCATGTAAACGATTCTTTAATAATGAAGTTTTTTTCCTTCCTTTGACGTTTTAAGAATCATTGCAGAGCTTTAGTTCAACTATCTCAGCTACTGCTGAAATATATGCAGCATTGATCTTGAAGATTATCTGGTGCTGGTTATTTTGATTTCATTTAGGTATATACCTTTTTTTGTTCTGCTATAGGACGAACAGCTTGTATGAGAAGTAACATACTTCTTTTATTGTAATATAATACTAGTTGTTAGTAATATCCGTGGGACCAACAGTTAATATCTGTATGGACTTATTCCTTATTATCTCTGATGTATATGTATACTTGATACGTAGTGTTATGGTCTTAAACACTTTCTGTAGCTGCTGTACCAATTCATAGATATCAGATTCCTCATACAATAATCAACAATTGAAGACTTTTAACACATCTTAATTGATTGGTCCTGGCTTATATCTTACTTTGATCGTAATTTATGCATCTTTCTTTTTTATTTATGTGTTTTTGTTTATTCTAAAGATGAATATTATGCACATTGTATACTGGATTAACGAGAATGAAATTGTGTTTGCTATACATCTTTAAATTAATGCACGTCCAATATTAAAGATTGCCTCCAATTCAGTATGTATATAGTTTACGCTTGAACTAATGTGTTGGTTGTATCACGTTATAACAGCAACACGAATAAATATGCACTAAGTATAGAGTTGTTTGAATAGTGCATTTAAAATAATGTTGATACATACATGTACAGAACGTAAACGAAATTGGTATATGAATCACAATACGCTATCTAAGAGTATGTTTAATAACTACTTCATTATTAATTATCCGCGGGAGACAATTTGTGAACGATACATTAGATACATTAGAAGGCCAACACATTCGGTTGAACGTGTACGGCGTTAATGTTTTATGACAAGGTAGAACGTCAATTACTTTAAAGGCATGTGCAGTAAATGCCTCAACACATAATTATGCATTCGTTTCTGTTATATTTAAGACTTGGCATAAACTAAATTAGCGACGATCAAGCCACAGAGCACTTGTATTGATAAGATACTTGTTTGGTCCAGTTGAACACTTTAGATATTTGCAAACAAACAAAGAACCAGTTCGTAATATACCTTATGTTTCACTACAAAACTGTTTGACGACACATTAACATACCGCCTTTCTTACGAGAATGGAACCCACACGCCTGTTAAAATTATCATCATTAACTTTAGAACTGGTTTCACTCATTACTTTCATTTTTAACTTAATATAGCTAATAAACAGTTAGGTTGCTATTATAGCAATCCGACTATTTTAAATTATACAATAGTATTTACTTTCCTCTTATTTTATTATGAACCCCCATTATGAAATATTCAGGCATACAAGAATACATGCGGTTACGCCTTTTCAGAATAATCATGTTAACGATTCAGTCATTAAGAAGAATATTCTTGTTCCATCTGAAGTTTTTAAAAATTAGTGTAGAGCTTTAGAGCAACTATCTCATTTAGTACTGCAATATATGAAGCATTGATCTTGTAACATTTTCTGGTGATGATGATTTCATTTTCATTCTCATTAAAGCCAGTTGCACCAGCTTTCAAATACGTTTATACACTGTTTTGTCATGCTATAAGACCTACAGTTTTGATCAGAAGCATCACACTATTTTAAATGTCATATCAATATTGTTCTTAAGTAATACCCATGGAACCACATATCTATATGGACTTTATCTTGATTATGTCTGAATTATATGTATACTTGATAAATAGTGTACTGGTCTGAAGGATTTCCTGTTACTGCTATACCAATAAATATATTTCGTGTTGCACATACACAATCCACTATTTACGATCTTAAACATATCTTACTGGAATTATAACTGGCATACATCTAAATTTTATCGTAAGTATTGCATTATATATTTATTTGTTTTAACTTGTCATATTTAGTGTGTGTTGTGCAGATGTTATCAATACAGAGCTACGAATGGGGCCGTTATATAGTAATGGTCCCTAAAAAAACGAGACTGGACTTTCAGTTATTTTAAATAGTTGATGAATGTCAGTACTCGATAAAAGTACATATACTTTGACAAAAACAGAACGAACTAGATACATTAATACCGTAATGCCAATAATCAGATGCACACGACATATCAAGTACTACACGAATTCTACAAATTGTCATCGTTTGATTTATTCCGTGAAAGTTTTATCCTAGCCACGTCGTCTTAAATTGATGGAAAAATCAATACAGTGTAACGAGTTCTGTTACAAATTGAATGGACGTTATGCATGCTTGTCGTGTGACGGCGATGATTTATAGCATCTGATGTTGAACGAAGTCACTAAATTGGTGAGGACTTAATAGACAAACACAACAGTACAGAAAATACAACGCAACACAAGCGCAGTAACATGAACAAAAAAAAAGATCAAGCAAGTACATGATTGTAAATATGCGATTTGTTTGGACGTCGAATACATATACAACAATTCCGTGTAAGTTTGTCATGTGATATGTTTTTAGTAGAATGACTTCGACTGTGCACAAAACAAAAACACAAATACACACACACAACCACGTTGAGTGCATACGTGAACAACCTCATTAACATGTTTAAAACTCTACGAATAGCATGCATAAACATTATCAACAGAGTAATACACTGTTCGAGTGATATTAATCACGAAACATTGTGTTAGTTAGAACCNTGTGAAGCCTCGAGGCCCATGACTTGTATCCTTTCTCGTGTATATCTAGTGATGTATAATATGCTGTTTTAATTACTGCATTTTCTGAATACAGAATATGTAACCAGAATTTTATTATTTGGACATATTTTTGAATATATATTGGATACCGTCCTTATTCTGAATAAACAGCTGCAGTACAAGTACTTTGTTTTACACCTAAACCTGATTTGCAATATTTCAGGTGTACCCGTTCGATATCATTTGATTTACAAAAACCCCAAACCGCACACGAATAATTAAATGTCGCAGACACAAAGGCGTCAAATAACTGCAAAGCAATACGAGGAGTGAGGTCATATTTATTTCCATTATTAACAAAACGTGTTGTGCCTTTACTGCCTTTCTTTCCGACCACATGCTGACTATTTAGCTGAAAACCTCCAGTGTAATTTACAACGACTCCAAGATAATTGAACTAATCAACATTTTGTAATTATATGTTAATGTAAGACCATTCTTCTGTATATTTTATGGGACCACGTTTTCTGCAGACCATAGTTTTTGTTTTTTTCGGTATTTACTTCTAGACCCCATTTTTCACAATAAGTAAATAAATGTGTAAGGTTTGTTTGTAACTCCTCAACTGACTTGCCTATCAAGACCATGTCCTCGGCAAAAAGTAAAATGACCAACGACAAATCAAATAAGTTGAGACCAAAATCGCCTTCAGTATCATATTTAATAAACGATTCAATGTCTTTCAAAAATAATGCAAATAGGATCGGCGAGTTGTTTTGCCCTTTCCTTAAACCGACGTATATCAAAGAAATCGGAAAACGTTTTACAGTGCTTTATGCACGATTTTACTGTACAATACATGTCTTTAAAAATAGATAGGAATTTGCCGTCTAGACCCATATTAAAAAGTTTAAACCATAAAGCATTTCGATACACGGAGTCAAATGCTTTCTTTAGGTCAATACATGCGCAATACAGGCGTAACTTTTTTGATAATATATATTCAACTAAAGACTATAATGTAAAAATTGCGCCGACAGTGCTTACACCGGACCGAAAACCTAACTGTAAATCAGTTTGTATCTTATTTTCCTCAGCCCAATTTTCGACACGCTTTGTAAGTACGCTGGTAAAACGTTTACCAAAATTGCTAAGCAAAGTGATCCCCCTGTACTTGTTAGGGTTGTTTTTGTCCCCTTTCTTATGTAATGGCACGATATAACCATATGACCAGGCTTTCGGAAAATGACCCGAATCGAAAATCTTGTTAAAGCAATCCGTGATATGACCTATCAATATATCCGACGTCTCGATAATAAATTCATGTAATAAATTATCAACTGGGCATGGTGATTTGTTACGTTTTAACCGTTTAATTGCACGCAAAACCTTGTCCGTCGTAAAAGGAACATTTAAAGATATGAAAGTTGGGTTATTAACGTTGAAATCATTGGCATTGTTAAAATGTTCGACATCGTCTAAACTTGTAGCCTTAATATCATTAAATAAGTTAGAAAAATATTCACGTAATTCGTTCGGTAATATGCTGCTAGATCCATTATTTCCTTTAGATCGAAAGTGATTCTAGAACTGTTTCGGTTTATGTTTTCGAAGATCACATAACTTGCGTGACTTATTTATTTTATAATGCCTTTTCTTTTTCCGAACAAGTACATTGTAGCTCAGTTTAATTTCGCTTAATGTTATTCTATTTGATCGGGTTTTATTTTAATTAAAGGTATTTAAGGCAACCAAATAATTATGTTTTGCGTACCGCATTCGGAATCAAACCAGTCCTTGTTATTGTTGATAAGACGCGAAACTCGTGCTTTTCGTTTTTGGATGTAATATGGTTTGACCGCTTTTTTTAATTAGCGTTTCAATATGAAGAAGTGAAACTCCAGAAGCTGCAGCAGTATTGCAGTTTTATCATACACACCTCAAAACTATCTACCAAATTATTANATTGCAATACTTAACAGGGGAATGATCTTAAATGCGGGCAAAATTCTGTCGATTTTTTAGATAGTGATACAATGATCTTTTAATAATGAAGTGAAGTGTATACAGTCAAACCTGTCCCAGAGACCACCTTTTAATAGAGACCGCCAGTCCATAAAGACCACAACGATTTCCTCCCAATCCTTTAAATTCCTTTCAATCGACCCTGCGAATAATGACCACCTGTGAACAAAGACCACAACGACCAAATCCCTTGCGTGGTCTTTATTGACAGGTTAGACTGTATTTTCATCATGGGCACTGTGAAATTTATGCCAAATAAATGGTAATACTGCTCAGTATTAATTTTATGTTTTTGCTTCAGGAGCTCTATGAGTGTTTTGCATTGCTGGCAAGCTGTGGTTCCGGTGGTAACCTTGGAGTTAAACACACAGAGGCGTGATCAGAGCTAGCGGAGGGGGTGGTTGCCAGTCTACACCAGACACTTGGGTGCATGTACAGTGATGTGGATATCGGTAGGGCTTCATGTTGGTAGTCTACCTAAATGAGTAATACATGTTCAAAATGCAGGTGATATATAAGACACCGATTGTACATTAATATTGTTTTGTATATTTTGATATTGATGGAAATTTAGTACTTCAATTTTAAGATGTTAATTGCCTACTGGAACTGTTTTTGTAGAACTTCAAATTGTTTTGTCACGTAATGAAAAGGTCAATTATACCTCTATTATATTCCCATGACCAAAAGGTATCAAGGAAAAAAAAATCAAATTAGTCTGTCAGTCTGTGATGCGTATGTCATGAAAATTGTATTGTCTGTTATTTCCCGTGCATTGGAGGCTTTTGAAATGACTTGGCACAAATGTGACCCTACATACGACTGCTTGTCATACTTATTAACCATATGGATTATATCTTCAAAGTCAAGGTTTTATAAGGTTAGCTCTGTAGCATGAACATGAATTAAAGGATTACTTTACAACATTAGGCACTTGAATGTCATACTGAGAGATTTAAAGTCAAAATACGGCATTCATTTTCAAAGCTGTACATTTGTGCCAAAGCAGATTGCTGGTGTATAATCATAGTCAGCGATAGCTCTAGTTAATCTATAATCCTTTTCAGCATACATGTACAGGGAAATACACCAGCTGCTGGGCCATTGTTTCTCTTATTCATTCTTTCAATGCTTCCTGTTATTTTCTTAGAACATCTATGGCCGAGCTCAAATTGTAGGGGCCATTGGCTGTTAGCCCCTGCTGATTTTTACCGTTAAATGAACAACACTTCAACCCTTTCCTGTTCAGAAGCAAAGTAAAAATGGCATTATGTAACAAGCATAAAACCAGTACAGCCTGTGAGTAACTAGCAGTCTGTTCAGGTTGTATGCTGTTTACTGCTTATTTTTGTTCAAAGGGTTGGAAATGAAGTCTTTAAAACTTTAATCTAGTTAGAAAGGTCTTTAATATAATATGATTTTCTAAAGGACTACAAAAGCGTTCCAAATACGTATCTCAGTGGAAAAGTGTTAATATATGTTTTCATTTCTCATGAGATTTTAGCCGGTTTAAATAGATCGTCCGTTCTGCAGGCTCCGGAAGCAGTTGCCCTGGGAAACCACTTGCAGGATTGCCTCCCATTGATTATAGTCACACTGCCAGAGTTGTGGCCCTTGTCACAAGGTGGTGCTCCCTCACCAAGTGTATGCAAGCTTTACTAAGGTACGGTTGAAGAGTTATTATGTTACATTTGTATTTCATTGAATGTAGCTGAGGTAAGATGCCAAAATATCCAAAACAGAATAAATGAATAAATAGTTGAGTCTGTCAAAGCATTATAATTGGTATTTTAAGTGTCCTTAATGAAAAGAGATTCAAGAATATTAGTTCTTCGACTGATGTTTATCAGTTTAAGACACTTTAAAATATAAGATTATTTATTTTTAAGTTTATCAAAATCCCTTATCAATATATATATTTAAAAAAAATAGTTACACGAAAATGACTATTTAAAAATAAACCTTCAGTGACACGATTAAAAAAATTCAATAAAACCTATTCAACTTTGCAATAAAGATTTGTTTTCTTTATCAGACTTTAAATACAAATGATTTTCAGGGAAACTGTGTTCATTATTCATTGAAATCAGTCATGTGTATTGTAGGGAGGACTTCAATGCTGTGGCAAGAGTGCCATCTGATGATATCTTGAACATCAGATTCCACTGCCTGTCTGTCAACACAAACATGCTGGTAGGTGCTTAACTTGTACTTCAGATATCCAATTTTGTGGTGAGTATTCTTCAACATCGTATTCCACTGCCTGTCTGTCAGCACAAACATGCTGGTAGGTGCTAAACTTGTACTTCAGATATCCAAGTTTGTGGTGAGTGTTCTTCAACATCGTATTCCACTGCCTGTCTGTCAAAACAAACATGTTGGTAGATACTAACTGCTTAACTTGTAATAAAATATCAAATTTTGGTGTAAGTGTCTAGTAACTTGCTTTAAATCTAAAGGCATTAATTTGCCATTATGAAGTGACAATTAAACTAATATTATTGTGGTAAAACACAAACAAAACAGGTTATTATACTTGATAACATTTCACCAAAAGTTATTTGTTGGTCTTACAAGTATGTACAATCAAGTCTGCTGCATGTAATCAGCCTGTCCTTGGTGTTGTTAGACCATTATTCTTCATGTACCAGTTATAATATTAAGATTTAAGATTAAGATTTTATTTACAGCATTTCCAGAAGGCCAATGGCCCATGTGGACACATGTTAGTACAATCAATATAATTACAACAGTAATAGACATATATACATAATTATAACAAGCACATGACATTATGAGTAAGCGAGGTTACAAAACTTTTAAAATAATAATTTCATAAGTTGTGCCAATAAATAATTTACAGCAGGAAAAAGATATTAACCGTTATAATACTTTTTAAGAGGAGAATACGATTGTCTGTCTGTCCTCCTGAAAGTCAAAATACATCATTAAAAAACAAAAAAAAACACCTTAAATCACACAAGTTCTTATTTCTCCACAGTTTACTGCTTTAAGAGCAAAGATTAAGGCTCATAAAAAAGGCATATTGCATTTTGTTTTCTTAAAAGTAAGGATTAGATTATTATGCAATTAACCTGGTTCTGGTACTAAAGATAGTTGCCCATCTGGGCAATTTACGGTTAAAGGTTAGTTTCTATATACGTGTACTCTTTTCTATATCGCAGTATTTTATCATTCACTACTTTTCTAAATCCCAGTATTTTACCATGCACTGTCCTATTCACAGATGAGCCGCCCAGCCAGTGAGAGGTCCCTACTGGCCAGCTTCAGTCAGGAGATGCACATCCATGCTCTACACTTGCTGCAGCAGCTCATCACGCTGTAAGTGTTGCCATGGTTACCCAGTGCAATCACGCAACTTTGTGCAAAACTTACAATTGTTACTAGGGCAGTCATGTTACCATGGTTGCCTAATGCAGAACTTTCGTGGTTGCCTATTAAAATTATTGTTCCTCGGTGACGTTATGCAGTCATGTAACCATGGACACTTAGTCGAATCATAATCAATGGTATAAAGTGCGAACATGTGACCATAGATATCTTTTTCAATCGTATTACCATGGATACCAATTGAAAACATGTTTTCATTAATTGGTGTGAGTTCCTATGTATCAGGAACAGTATTTTCCTGGAGTTATAGAAATTATTGACGACATTTGTATAAACATTCAATTTATCGCATTGTTCTTATCAAAGTCATTGTAATGTCTGGCATTTATGTAATGCATAATTTGGGAACCATTGGAATTGACAGAATACAATACATGTAACTTGTATGATGTTACTCTTGTTGTAGTTGTGGCAGGAACCTGATCCCCCAGGGGGTGATGATTGTGAGTGTGCTGGCCCAGGAACTGAGCTGGTCCCACAGTGAGGGAGATGGGCTCGACCAACATTACGGGTAATTGGTCTTGGCACTTTGGGTAATCAGTCTTGTCACTATGGGTAACCAGTCTTGTCACTAAGGGTAACCAGTCTTGTCACTATGGGCAGCCAGTCTTGTCACTATGGGCGACAAGACACGTCACTATGGGCAACCAGTCTTGTCACTAAGGGTTATCATTCTTGTCACTACGGGTACAGTGATATTTTTACGCATTTTTTCCTCTGAGTCCTGGAACCCCATAGCTTGCAAATCTATGAGTCCCCAAATTGAAAGAACGAGTCCAAATATTATACTTTATTATTTTTTTCAGAAATTTCAATGCATTTTTGGGACTCACATAATTCGAAACTTTGCATCCCCAGAGGTTTTTGTGAGTCCAGAACCCGAGACTCGCAGGTAAAAAAAAACACTGCGGGTAATCAGTCTTGTCACAATGGGTTACAGTCTTGTCATTATGGATAACCAGTCTTGTCACTACGGGTAATCATTCTTGTCACTTTGGGCAACCAGTCTTGTCACTATGGGTAACCTGTCTTGTCACTACGGGTAATCATTCTCTCACTTTGGGCAACCAGTCTTGTCACTATGGGTAACCTGTCTTGTCACTATGGGCACCCAGTCTTGTCACTACGGGTTATCATTCTTGTCACTATAGGTAACCACTCTTGTCACTATGGGTAAACAGTCGTGTCAATATGGGTAACCAGTCTTGTCACTATGTGCAACAAGTCTTGTCACTATGGGTTACCAGTCTTACCACTATTGGCAACCAGTCTTGTCACTATGGGTATCCAGTCTTGTTACTACAGGTAACCAGTCTTGTCACTAAAGGTAACAGGTCGACCAACATAACGGGTAATCAGTCTTGGCACTATGGGCAACCAATCTTGTCACTATGGGTATTCAGTCTTGTTACTATGGGTAACCAGTCTTGTCACTATGGGTTATCAGTCTTGTCACTATGAGCAACCAGTCTTGTCACTATGGGCAACAAGTCTTGTCACTATGGGTAATCAGTCGTGTCACTATGGGCAACCAATCTTGTCACTATGGGTAATCAGTCGTGTCACTATGAGTAACCAGTCTTGTAACTATGGGTTATCAGTTTTCTCACTATATGCTACCAGTCTTGTCACTATGGGTAATCAGTCTTGTCACTATGGGCAACCAATCTTTTCACTATGGGTAATCAGTCATGTCAATATGGGTAATCAGTCTTGTCACTATGGGCAACCAATCTTGTCACTATGGGTAATCAGTCTTGTCACTATGGGCAACCAGTCTTGTTACTATGGGTAAGCAGTCTTGTCACTATGAGCAACCAGTCTTGTAACTATGGGCAACCAGTCTTGTCACTATGGGTAATCAGTCTTGTCACTATGGGAAACCAACCTGTTCACTATAGGTTATCAGTTGTGTCACTATGAGTAACCAGTCTTGTCACTACAGGTAATCGGTCGTTTCACTATGGACAGCCAGTTTTGTCACTTTGGGTAACCATCCTTGTCACTATGAGTAACCAGTCTGGTTATTATGGATAACCAGTCTTGTTACTATGGGAAACCAGTCTTGTCACTACAATTTATCAGTTTTGTCAGTATGTGCAACCAGTCTTGTCACTACAAGTAATTAGTCTTGTCACTATGTGTCACCAGTCTTGTAACTATGGGAACCAGCCTTGTCAATACTAAGCAACATTATTAATTTCCATTGATTTTCAATCTGGCTTTATATTATTTAGTTTTTATGTCCCCGGTAGAGTGGCATAAAACAGTTGAACTGTCAGTCCATCTGTCTGTCTGTAAGTCTGTGTGTCCGTCCCAAAACTTAAACATAGGCCATAACTTTTGCAATATTGAAGATAGCAACTTGATATTTGGCATACATGTGTATCTCATGGAGCTGCCCATTTTGAGTGGTGAAAGATCAAGGTTATCCTTCAAGCTCATAGGTCAAAAAACAAAATCCAAGGGAAGTAATAAGCTTTAAAGGGAGATAATTTTTATACCTGCCAAATGATAAATATAAATTTTAATTCAAAGCGGCGCAGTAGAGAGCATTGTGTTTCTGACAAACACATCTTTTGTTAAAATATATTTTTGTATCAAACAAAACTCTTGTACAATTTGTGAACACTTCTATAATTATCAGGTGTTTACGGGAAGTTGTCTATGAGACCCTGACAGTATGGATAAAAGCTCTGGATGCATGCTCCAGTGTGAAGTCAGGGGAGACCACACTTGTGAAAGAGATCATACACGATTGTCTACCTTTTACATATACACTGAAGGTAAACCTGTGTTTCAGATGAAAGTTATTTTCATGGTTAATTGAAACTTTTCTATTTCATGTTTTGATTAGAATTGTGAAACAATAAATAAACTGAGTTACAGTGGGTATTATAAGGTCATAAATACTATTTTGAGTGATTGTGTGTTTAAAGATATGCTAGATTGTGGTTTAAAAAAAGTCTGAGGTTAGAACAGAATCCTCTTTAAACATTAAACATTAATTGTCAATTACTGTCTAATGTCCAAAAAATATTATGTCAATATTTATTCTCTGCACAGATTATTTTTTAAACACAGCCACATTTCATTTTTCTCTTAGATGACCTCAGGTTTGAGCACTGGCCCCAAGTCTGACCAGATGACCAGTGGTCAGGGGTCAAAAAAGGGCCAGAAGAGGAAGGGTTACCATGAGATCTCCCAGGGGATCAGCACCCAGAGGAAGTGTCAGCCCCTGGCCAACCATAGCCTGGTGAAGGCTTCATTAGAAGGTACAGCAGGGCTTCCATTTTCACATGGAACGTAAAGGCCTTGATTAAAGGCCAAGATTATCTTTCTATGTACGCATGGTTAAGGCCTCTAAGAAGGAAGAACAGGGCTGCAGTTTTCACATGCTACTTAAAGGCTAAGATTATCTTTTCATCATGGGTGGTCCAGGCCTCTAAGAAGATAGAGCACGGCTGCCTTTTCGTAAAGTAACTTAAAGGCTGGCTTAAAGATTTACAAAGAAGCTGCCAATATTTTCGTTATTTTGTAGTAGAGAATGAACATGAACCGTTATAACTGCCCTTTTCATTAAAGGGACTGTAAACCACGAATGAGGAAAAAAGAAAAGTTCTTAAATACCATATTTTTTTACCAATATTAGTTTTCATTGATTAAAATATCACGACTGGTATATAACATTACTTGAATTTTTTTTTTTTATTATTTTTACTTTATTTT
>VMBQ01004654.1:10900-30513 GCA_007657795.1 Dreissena rostriformis
ATTATTTTTTTTAGCAGTCACATAAACAACCAAGCAATGTAATATGGAATTTTTACAACCATTATTGCTGCTTCTTCCTGTATTTGCGCGATGATTTTCTAAAATATTAACTCCGTGACGCTATATTCTCAAATCTTTTTCTATAAAGAAGGAATGTAGTTGACAATTGTTAATAGTTTTATTTGATCGTTCGTCAAAAAGTTGTAACTCTGTTACTCTTGTATCTTCAATGCAATTGAGTAATTAAATAGTAATTAAATTGAATGCGTTTTAATTCCCTTTTATTATTGTTTAATTTGAGTTACAATGCTATGACGTTAATTTTTATTTACACTTAAATGTATTATGAATATTGCTGGGCCAAGTGTGAGGTTGAGCGCTCTATAACCAGGTTTAAACCCCCAATGCGTTGCATTGACCGTTCCAAGGCGGTGACCCCAGCTTTATTCTTATTTGTGTTTATGTTGTTTTGTATTGTGCTGTATTGTGCTGTTTTGTACTGTTTCGGCAATCGGTCACTTGCCATAAATAAAGGACCAACTAATTGTTTGTAATAAGATTTTAATACTGCTCCAGCAGCTGGAGTTTCACTTCTTTATATTGGATGACTTGATCACTGTTTCCTAGGTGCTTCTAATACATAAGTGTCATAATAGTGCCCTCCAACCTTCCATAACATAATGCTAGTTAGAGAGAAGCTGTAAAGGCAGTTTGGATGAAAATAACAATATAATAATAATAATAGAGTTAACAATTTGTGTCAAAACCTGTGCTCGCGTGTAAAACAGCCTGCAGTACACACATATGACAGTTACGTATATACAATATTTATTTAAAATGCCTTAGTAGATGTTATCATAGTTGCAAGCGAAACACTATGGAGACTTTGTGAATCGTTATACATGCTTCTGCGTGTTGGAAGTGTCTGGGTGCCACCACTTGTTAACATTGTATTATATTGATTATCTAAAACAGTAAACTCAACAATATGTATAACGCAATACCTAATATTACTTAGTTAAAAACATTTGCCATGGAAAATGGTTATAAATGATACAACATTTTAATGTGTACTTACTGAATTGTCTGTCAAAAACCATAATACAGTACGACACAGTTAAGTCAAGTATTCATCTTTAAATACTTGTACAATGGTATATATCAAGCCGCAATTATTGGTTTTGGCAAAGCATTTCAATCTTCAAAAGGCACGCAATAGCTGATGAATTTTAAACATTACCTCGGGAGTTTACAAGCGGATCATAACTTACTCGTGTTTCGTGATTTTATTTCCCTCGCTATGATAGATTATTAGTAGTTCTTCAATTAATTATGGCACTGAAGAATAATTTTGAATTCGAAAAGTTAAAGATAATATTGTCTTTCATGGGGAATACAATTATTATATCTATTTATCGATTTTAACAAGTCATCAAAAATAAAAAATACAAAAAAAAACATATTGCGGGATGTGTCATGCTCTTACATTCATATCACATTTTTAAAATGCTTAATTCGCATCATCATATATATTGTATATATCATATATAGAATATATTTAGATTTGCAGTATGCCGAATTTCGATATGTTAGGAGTTTTTACAGTTTACATTGTATCTAGCAATGCAACATCACAAACAGTTTTCTTCCTAATTATGGAAAATGACACTACAATTTGTCTATAGCTCGCTCGCTTGAATTGAATATGTATAAACATTTAAACATATGTCATAATATAAACATGTCATACAATTTTTAATAAGACTAGTTCATGATTTTTGAGCCGCCCACAATAAACGTATATATATTTAACACTAACATTGCGGATATATTCTTAGTGTTTTTGAAAGATTATATTCTCAAACTGAATCTGCTTTAATTTATTTCATACTCATTTTGCATAGACACGCCTTTTAAACATGTCAAACTCAATACACGCAGAAATATTTGTTTGTTTACGATCGTTGTTTCACGCAAGGTAATTTTATCTGCCATAATGCACAATTCAAACCTGTTTAAGTTTCTAAAATTTAATTTCTAAAGTTGTTTAAAAAAACATTACCTGCGAACTTCCGTTTAATAGAGTTCACACAAGTTATTAAATATATAAAATGCAACTTATTAAACCTCTTAAAACATGATTCAAACGCACAACGAGGCACCCGGCCTGGCTGACTGCCAACGATCAATACTAGGGTGTATTTAAATATTGGGCAATGTATGCAAGAATACATGCTTTTTTATGCGACGTGAAATGCGGCGCACATGTAGTATTGAGGTTCATGTTTTATGAAACAAGTAGGCAAACAAGACTTAAAAAATACACCAATTTCTTTGTTTAAAAAGATGATATTATGCTTGAAATATACTTGTATAACAATAATAGATTCAAAAATGCAAAACGTTAATATTGCCTACTAGTTAAAATAAAATAAAAGCTAGTTTGTTTTACAGTCTCGAAAATGTAGCTTTGTGGCAAAACAGTACATCGAATAAAACTGTTTGTTGTTGCTGTTTCTTTTTATAACTATTAGACGAATTCCTCAAGCAGCGAAATAAAAATTCATATCAACCGATTACAAGTACTTTTTCAAATGAATCTCATCAAAATGTAGAAAGGTTTTTACTGCTTCAGTGTTTAAAACCTCGTTTTAAGGAATTAGTCCAGTCAATCTGTAAGTGTACCCACAACTAATTGCAACAGAAATGATTTTTCGATAATATTGTAGATAAATATCACCTCTTCAACATATCAAAAGTCTAGGAAAGTCTAGCCAGGGCAAACTACCGAAAAATGACTCTTAATATGACAGATTTTCATGGCCCTAAATTACCACCGTAGAAGATAAAATGATCAGACGCACGGTATACAAGCGTCCGCGCGACATGATGTGATCGTCTGCTTTTGATGAAAGATCCTAGATTTAAGTCATTTTTGGAGGTAAGTTAAGATGTCTATGTTGAATATTATTCTTTTCATCATCGAAATTAATGTCTTTCTCCTAACAAATGCGTCAGTCATAGAAGGTTGCCTACGAAATAGACTGCGTACCACTTTGTTATGAGTTTTTGTGGATGATGCAGGAACTTATAGTTTTCTTAAAATATGCAATAAAGTCAGCAGCAAACACACATTTTACACAAATATAAATCGGTAGACATATAAGGAAAACTTAAAACACACAAACAAATGTGAAAAATAAGAGAGAAAAGATCGAGATTTTAATATTGTTTTTAACTACGGAAGGCCATTTGTACCATAACGTTTTCGTTTTTGCCATTTGTACCATAACGTTTGCGTTTTACTTCTTTTTCCCTATAACTACTTAAGATATTCTACTGATTGAAACTGTTGTGAATGTTCTTACCTTATGTTGAAGAAGCTTTCAATTTTCCACATATTTGAAGCATTTAAATGATTTCATGATGAATAATTATCATCTATAAAATAGAATTAATAAGTTATGGTCTTCAATTTACAATTCTACACTATACAAAAATTAATCCAGAATATTGTGTTAAGCTATACATATTTCATTTAGTATTATTACAACAGAAAATCAAAAGCTGTTTATAATAAATAAGTTATTCTCTAACATACATATCAAACTGTTATTTTCTTGAATAGTAATACATGTGTTTGATTTATTTCAGATGTTAGACCAACAATCAACGATGTCAAAGGTGTGCGTTTAGAATTTCAAAAAGGTATATATATTAACTTTTTTTAAAGTGTTTTTATTACTGTTTTATATGTCATAACAAAATACTACAGAATAATGTAAATTTATATAAACAAAAGAAAGTATGTTTTCGAAAAAAAAACTGTACATCTGCATCCGCCATACCATGTGAAGGAAAATAAATACAGCTTTGATCAAATTTTAGATTAATTTTTCCATTTCTGTTTCCTCTATTTTCTCAATATATTTTTAATATGTTTCATCTATTACAAATGCTAATATGGAACTGCCAAACAATCTTATCAGCACCAAATCTGCTGCACACTACGCTAGTACATACTCAACATTTACAGCTTGCAGTTGAAGGCATAATGAAATAATTCATTTTTCAAAAGCATAACTGACAAACGTATAAATAAATTAACCCCACAGTACAGTCAAACTATAAATGAGTGCAAAACAAAATTTACTACAGGATTCATACTGGAACTGTGAACATTTGTAGTACACAAATTACATTGCGTGAATATCAACTATTGTTATTTCTGAAAAAATGTATAAACATAATATTGCGACAATATCGATTATTGTTGTTTCTTAAAAATAGTTTTTTTTTTATAAACATAATGCTCAACGAGTCATTGACTTGTATTCTGAAATACACCATATGTATGAAAATCTAAACCCTTCATTCCTTTAAACTCTCCTGAATGCATCTGCAGCAGACGGCTTTAAAAACCATTGTGTCAAATGAAGAAATTGCTCGTTATGAGCAAATGCTCCTGTTGTTACAATTGGAAATGTCACAAAAGATTATTCTTCGGAATGGTTGAAACAGCATGTATTCAAATATTCTTTCAGCAATACATGCCTGATATGCTGCCAATCACTTGCAGGTGGCCAAGATCATCTGAAGTTACGCCAGAAAGGGAGTGATAGAATAAATGCTGCAAGCAAAGTTCGCTTGGACAATATTACTTCCCTACCCGGACAGACAGTTCATGTACATTGTCGGAAACATTATTGTAACCCAATTGGAATCAAGCTATCCTTAAATAAAAAGCCAACAGAGACTGTATCATCTCCATCATTACTATCAACCACTGAACAATTTAACTTCAGTACCAATTGTCTATTTTGTGCTCAACGTGCCAAATGTGTTGGAAGAAAACGAGGTTATATTGTATACCCTGTTCGAACAGTTGAATTTAAAAATAACATATAACAAATATGTATTGATAGGGATGACAAATGGGGTTCAGATGTTAAAAGCAGATTGGAAACTATACATGACTTACCGGCTGCTGATATACCATCAGTCATGCAGCGTAAATTTTAGGACAGGTAAAAATATACCACAGTCAGGCAATGTCAATAAAAAGAAGTATGGAAGACCAGTGAACATGGTACAGGAATTTGCTTCCAGGATGGCAGAGGTCCTGATTGAAAATGAGGACGAACACATAACACTAAAAGACCTTGTTGACAAAATGGTAGAACTATGTGGAGAACTTTTCTACACATCAACTTATATGAAGAAGAGATAACTAGATCATTTTGGGTCCTCCATTGTCATCACTGAATTAAATGGAAAGCAGAATGTAATCAACTTTAGAAACACTGCATCATCGATTTTCATTCATTTTACCAAAAGTCTAGTAGCGATTCCGATGCTAATAAAATTGAAATAGTAAAGACAGCAGCAAAACTATTGCTTACTAATATAAAGGATATTTAAAAAACAAAATTGTCTTACCCGGACTCTACTGATCTTATGTCTACACAAGAAAATATTGACTACATTCCGGATAGTCTAAAACATTTCTTAGAGAAATGTTTCAGCTAGAACAAATCAGATGCTAAGATTGCCTCTATTGGACAGGCCATTATCCAAGCAGCGAGACCAAATGGGTTGATTCCTCCTCTACAGATTGGCTTAGGGGTACAAATGCATCACCACTTTGCACCAAAGATTTTAATTGATATGTTTTGTAGTTCATTTTCAGAGGTTCAACGGTTTGAGACAAGTGCAGCAGTTTCACAAGGCATTGATTTACCTATTCTAAAAGATGGCCAATTTCGCCAGTTCGTAGCGGACAGCGTGGATAATAATATACGAACACTAGAGGGCCACAATACTTTTCACGGCATGGATAAAATTGCTTGTTACACGCCCGAAACAAAAGTGTCAAAAACTGTTCCAAGAATATCCGTTTCGACAGATGACCTAGTGGCACTTGGTAAGATTCGAGTGAAATTTTGCAATCAGAAAAACAGTTTATGATACATGAAACATTCAAAGTATTACCTGACTTCAGATATGAAGATCGTACACAAAACATTGACCTGTTTTCGGAGTGCTTATGGCCCTTGAAACAAAGGAAACAAGTATGGTCTGGAATTATGCAAATGGTGCAACAGGGCAATGACCCAGGAAAATCATCCATCTTCTTTCCTCCCATGATTGATCTCAATGCCAGCGACGTTTCCTGTATTTATTAAACACTACACTTTGTTTGTACATAAGCCAGGAGACTCAATACTGTACCAGTGGTTACATTTGACCAACCCCTCTATTGAAAGGCTTTGACCATGGTTATCAATGAAGGATCTACAAGCGAACTCAAATCTATAGTTCTTAGATTGGGTGGATTCCACACTATAATGAGTTTTCTAGGATGTATCGGACAATTAATGACAGGATCTGGACTATCGGAATTGCTTGAAACTATTTATGCTCCAAATGCAGTGGCCCATATGTTAACTGGTAAGGCTATTTCCAGAGCAACCTTATTGGAGAAGAAATGACAGTAGAAAATGTTTGTAAAGAAATTGTTTTCAAAAAGCTTCAGGGAAAACTTGACGAAAAGAGAGCACCTATGTGTGAATTTCGTACTTCACGGTTATGGTTTATTTATATGTCAATGGTTGATATATTATGAACATTCATTAAAGCAGAACGCATTGGTTTTTGGGAACTACATCTTCAAACTGTAAAAGAAATGCTACCTTACTTTGCAGCTGCAGGCCACAACCTGTACTTAAAATCAGGCTACATGTACCTTCAAAGCATGGCTTAACTACAGATGGAGTATCCAGACATTTCCAAACACTTTTCAGACGGAAAGCACATTGTTTGTCGAAGCGATCGGTATTGGGCTGGTCTATCAACATATTTAGTGATAGAACAGGTTTTAATGAGAAGTGTCAAGACG
Source organism: Dreissena rostriformis (assembly GCA_007657795.1). NCBI lineage: Eukaryota > Metazoa > Mollusca > Bivalvia > Myida > Dreissenidae > Dreissena > Dreissena rostriformis. The sequence continues at coordinate 17,799 of VMBQ01004654.1, forward strand.
ACCGGTGGTTTGACACGTGGGCGTGGTTTGACTGAAAAACAGAGAAACCAGCGGTTGCTTTCGATGCCAACTTGCACAGAATACAACAACGCAATGCAGGAATTTGCAAACGTCGCTTAGTATACAAGTAATCAGCATGTAGAAAGCAGTAATTCGAGGATGGACAGAGATCAAAAGGACAAACTAAAACTTTACCATTTCCTACAGGATAAAATTCCATTCGTTAACGATTATGACCTTCGCAACATTGAAACAGGTTTAACAGCCGATCTTCATGTAAATGTTGACACTGCAAAGGACGTGGGTCAGACTGTGTTAGACAAGATGCTTCATAAACCCGTTTTGGAGTAAAGTTTCAAGCGTTCAAGTCTAGCAGTGACACTCAGCTCAAAGTCAACAGTGAAAGTAGACGGAGAAACTGTTCACATTGACCCACAGTTACTATTTCAGCGTTTGACAGCTGCAGCCGATAGATTATATGACAGCCAGGAGGAAATATTCAAGTACGAATTGTGTAGTTTTCCATCGTCGTTATTCGAGTCGTCTGGACTTTTAAAACAAGCTGACAAACCGTCATTGGCTAATGCAATTTGGGCGTTGGGCAATTGTTCTTTTCTCGAAAAGCTAGATGATTCGGTACAATATGTCCATGATGATGGTTCTTTTCTTCAGCGTTTGACCTGGAAATATGGAGATACATTTGGGGACATATGTGGGACAAACGTGGATTTCGTCATCAGAAAGGGTTCATCTTCAACAGTGGTATTTGATGGTTATTCAAATGGTCCTTCTACTGGAGACTGTGCTCAAAGTAAACGCAGTAAAAGACTAGCTACTACAAAGGTACATTTTACAAGGGAAACACCATTCAGGTCCAAAAAAGAACAGTTTTTGTTAAATACTAAGAATACACAGTGTTTTATAGATATGCTAAGCAAGTGTCTACAAGAAAGAGGTTGTTCTTCAATACATGCTGTGAGTGATGCTGATGTGCTGATAGTCAATACAGCTGTAGCAAGTGCTTCAAGTAAAAGATCTGTTGTTCTTGGGGAAGATACAGATCTTCTTGTTTTACTTTGTTACAACGCGGATGTGTCTGCAAACAATATATATTTTATATCGGGCAGAAATCTCAAAAACGCTTAATTGGTAAAACAGTGGAATGTAACCCGTACACAAAATATACTTTGCTTAAATATATGTAGAATGCTTCCTGTCATAAATGCACTAACTGGTTGTGATACAACATCTTAGATATCTGGGGTTGGTAACGCAGCAGCAATCAAAAAATTAATTTCCAATGCCTTTATTCAAGAACAATCAAAAGTTTTTCTAGACAACACAGCAATTCAAGAAGATGTTTTTGCCGCTGGTGAAAAAAAAATGATTGTATTCTTATACGTTGGGGCATCGCATGAACAGCTCAATAATCTCCGATATAGGAAATTTGTCAGCAAAATTATGACAAGTACAAAATACGTACCTGTTTATACTTTACCACCCACATGCTCCTCTGTACATTACCATAGTTTAAGGGTTTACCTTCAAGTTCATGAATGGATTACTAAGGATAATAATTTAAATCCACTTGAATAGGGTCGGAAGTCTGGTAACGAATTACTAATGCTAGTCCAAACAAATATGCCCCCTGCACCAGACGATTTGTTGAAAATTATCAGATCCTGTAAGACCAATTGTGACTCGAAACGTTGTACTTGTAGACGCCATGGTCTTGACCGTTCATCGGGATGTGGTGAATGTCGGGGAATAAGCTGTGCCAATGCACAAACTGTGGAAGAACAAGACTTGTTGATAGACAGTTTATAAGTTAGTTACGGACATGTTCACACCCAAGTTAACTTACTATTGAAATTATTATGAGAAAAAATATTCATTACAGTTATTGATGTTTTCCTCCAAAATGTTTCATTTGGCATAACATTGTTTTATGGTGTACCCTTGATATGCGTAATCAGATAAGATGTTACCCTATAATGCTGAAAGAAGAAGTTAAGCTCAAATTATAGATATGATATGAGCTCCACCAAGAGAAAAAAAATCATTATACGTGCATGCAGTTTTGAGACGTACAGGTTATCTTTGTATTATACTAAAATGTTAAATATGGTATAATATAATTGTTTTGATTTTTTCAACATGCCGTAATATATTGGCATGATTTAATAGTAACATGTATTTAATGGGTTGGTGGGGTAATTTTACAACTATAAATGCAATTTTTACAGGAGTAAATACGTTTAGAAGCTTCATGATACACTTAGGAAATAGAAAAAGAATACTGTTTTTCATAACTGATGTATAACTGAATACTGTTTATGTCGAGGGGTTTGCCCGAAATGTGTTGTTTTCATACAAAGAGGAAAATATACTTTTTTAAAAAACGTCCGCGAGGGGCATATTAAAATGAAGTTTTAACAGGTTTGCCCTGGAAATATTTCGCTAGACTTTTTTTTCTGTCATCTGTTATAGATCATAAATGATTTTACAAGTGAACTCGTTTCTGTTGCAATTAATTGATGGTTAGGTGCTTTTTTTCATAGGATGACTGGACTAAATACAGACATTGTGCTAATACTGGAGTTTAAAATGGTATTGGTTACTTTGCCTTCGAGCAATATATATTTTTCCGATTTCTTTTTAAAAACATACTTTATAAATCCAAGTACATAAATTATGTTTATTGTTATAGGTCGTCCATAGCACAGATCGTCAATAATGCCATTCAAATTTCATATTTGGTTAAGATATTTACTCTTCACTCGCGAATAATCAGGGTTTTAATATTATTGATTTGTTCGCAAAACCAAAATATATTCAAATATGTTTGCGCACTATGTTCATACAAGTATTTTAACTATAGATCAACATATGCGCTTATATATCAGGTATCTTAATACCTGAAGATAGTTATTTTGAAACGATGATGGTAAATAAATTAAAACAAGAGATGTGTTTGTCAGAAACACAATGTCCCCTGCTGCGCGGCTTTGGATTTTATTTTTTTATTTTTCGTTGAGCTTTGACCTTGAAGGATGACCTTGACCTTGACCTGTCACCACTCAAACTGTGCAGCTCCATGAGATACACATGCATACCAAATATGAAGGTTACATCTAAAGCGACATAGAAGTTATGAACATTTTTCAAAACCTAAACGCAAAACCTAAACGCAAGTGTAACGGAATGTAGACGGACAGACAGACAGACGAACAGACAGACAGACAGACAGACAGACGGACAGTGCGATCACTATATGCCCACCTTCGGGGGCATACAAAAAATACTTATGTATACAATATAACAAACAAGCGTAATTAGAATAGCACACAATACTCAGTGAAATGAAAATATGTAAACGGACAACTTAAATCCCAGTGATCGGGGGGTTAATGTCTAAGTCGGCTGAAGATGCATATCGAAGCAGACGATAAACCGCAACTTTAACTTTAACTTTGATAACACTCCTGACATACTATAATAAACGGGTTCACGTATTTATTACATTCTTTACCTACTATTTGTGTTTTAAACGTCAAAATTGTCGTATCGTACCATCTAAATTTATTTAGAATCGTTTTATTATCAAAAATAATGTATTAAAAATGATCTTAATAATAACAGATAATAACTTTAAACAGGGGTCCAATAAATAAAACAGTAATTACCTTTTAAAACTATCACAATGTACAACTTTTTATGGACAATAATTATAAAAGATAAAATGAAATTACTTACTGAATGCTCTGTCAAAAGCCACAGTTTAGTCAGTTTAGTCAGGCAGATCTGTTTAAATACTTGTACAGTGGTATTTATCAAACCGCGACTATTGGTTTTCGAGAAGCAATTCAATATGCAAAGGACACGCAAAAGCCGATGAACTTTTAAGTTCGTATCAAATTTCACTGGTTTCGATGAAAACAAGCGCCTCGATTAATAACAAATAAACGGGTTACGTAAATAGAGAAGTTAACTAAGTTTAAATAAATATAGAACCCTATGCATGCATATACATATATACACGGCCATGGCATTCATAATTCCTAAGAATAAGTCGAAACTAAAACTTTTGAAAATGGGGTTGAAACGATTGCGCCACTGTGTGAAAACTGTGTCAATACACTTTGTTACACAATAAGAGATTGCATCAAACAGAGACGATATCATACCTGTATGAATACTGACATACTGATAGTGATTGCATATGTGGGATTTATGGAGCATTGTTTTAGGTTTAATATGGACACGTGTCTACTATATTAAAACAGAGAATAACATAGGTTGTACTTGTAGGTAGCTTCATAGCTCCACGATCAAAGCAAATTTATATATGATGGATTGGTCTGCAGAGAAGAAATAATTGTCGCGAGAGAAGAAGCTACATGTTAATTATTACGTGAGGTACTTATTTATATGAAGCAACATAGAATTGAATAAAAAAAAATGTGTATGTGACACAATCTCGAAACACAAAGACGAAATGTAATAAATATAATTGCATGTATGTTAGTTGGCTTAGTTGATGATGGCGATGTAAGCCCTGTAAGTCTCATCGATAACTGGACGGTATGCGCACTAATAAACTCTCGTAGCCTTGACAACAAAATGAAGTTCCACCAATAAAAGTTTATTAATACCACTACTCAATTATAAGGCCTGCTCCCAACAATCTAAGAAATGAACATGAGTGACCCAAAAACAGTTTTCTTGTTAAAAGTTCTACATCCACCTAGATTGTACCAAACTCTGAAATAAATAATGCACAACACCCAAAAGCTTACGAAAAATACATTAAATAAGAGCAAATGTGAATGATTGTAATAACACAAAAAAATACGCGAACATTAACTTTTTCTTTAATTTCTTAAAGTTTAAAAAAAACTTATCATATTCAACCAAATGTTAAAACGAATATTTACATGGACGCTTCATCGACTAAACATATCGGAATGTGTACAAAATACACACAGGTTCATTACACAATTAAACCTAATACACAAAATTTACGTCTACGCAAGTGTTTTGGGTGTATTCCTTTATGCCTATATGCTGAGTTAGATTTTTCGTAATAAATATGTACACACTGGCATTAATTCAACATTTAACTCAGTGATTAGTTTTACAATAAAATGTAAGATATTTAAATTATGTATGTATACAAAGTGTTAACAAACGACAAATATTCGTATCGGTACTACCAATACACACAGTTGTATTATGCTAATGTCCTCTTTCATTTCTCACATTCCATGACACGAGGCATAAGTTCTTGTGCTGTCATACGGCTGTTTAACTTATCATATTCTTCGGTATTTTCTAGATACAAAATGTACCGTTTGTTTCTTTTTACATAACGACCTGGATTGTTCACATGTTCAAATACACGATCAGCAAAAACTTAACAGTTGTTGAAAATGAAATGGTACTTGCTCATCAGTTCATCTTTTAAAAACAACCAATCGAAAGAAGGCTTATTCTACCGGCATCGCACTCTATGAGCTCGAGTCCATCAATTCGCTCCATTTGTCTGAATTTTTTTTTTACGGCGTCTTGGCTCTTACCTCGTTGAATTGTTATCACGTCAGAATGCTTCTCGATAGACCACCACCATTNAACATAATGTTTATGTTATATATGGATACATAATAAATTTATGTATGTTACGTTACACTTTTGTAATGTACAATTTTTAACTTCATTCTTTTTTCTATGACAGTTTTATAGTATAGTACTGAAAGAAGTTTATTATTTGCAGGTCTGCAGCGGCGGTTTTGACACATTGTTCCACATCAGCTTTACGTGAACTGCAGAAACCATAAACTGGCTCTAACTATCAAGCACCTTATCAATGACTATCCTATTGTGGATCAGGTATGTTTTGTAACATCTATTACAAAAATTATAAAATAAATGGCAAAAATCAATTTAAGATTTTCCGAATGTGAGTCAGTGAAAGTTGCACGGAGTATAATATAATTTAGTGGTGCACAAATATTTTAGCTGCATGTTGGCACTCTCAGATCAGGTAACTTTATTCAAACATAATCTTTGAGCTTGAATTAAGGCTCTTTAAAATGAACACACTTATTTATTTATTTCAGGTTGACAGTCTCCTGCTTTCAGTGTGGAAGATGTTCCATTACTCCCCTAAAAAGTTTGCAACCCTTCAAGACATAAGCAACATATGGACTGCCAAAACTGAAGATGATTCGTGCGAGTGCCACACGATGGCTGTCACATGGAAGGGCCTGCATTAGACTTGTGGACATATATTTTGCTGTAATCATTACCCGTACGAAATTTTGGGGCCAGAAAACATCAACTTTAACTGCTTGGATTTAGTCTTAGTAAAACACTATTAAAACTGGAAATTATTTTCATGTACTCTGACTAGTAGTACTGATTTTTTAAATATAAAATTTTAGGTTGTTGATGCAATCGATGCAAGTCTGGCAAAAAAGTACGATGCAGAGGTGTATGGGGTTAGAGATCAGCTGTTGGACAAAAACACCATATTTGCTGTTTTGATGCTTTGTGATATCCTAGCTCCTGTTATAAGGTTCAGTGATTATCTGCAGGGAAATGTTATCTTCTCAGAAGTGACAACTCGATGCAAGGTAAGAATAAGAACAAGCAATAAGTAGTTTTATTTTAGTTCAGTTGCTAAACTGACAGTTATTTGTCTACTCTATTACATTTATTATCAGATACTGATGGACACAGTTAAAAAACTCAGTAACTCTTTGTTAACTTAGGTGACTTCATGCTTTCGTATTTTACGTTAGAATATTCTATATATTGTAGGACCTGATTGATGAGCTTCATTACCTCATTCGACGCTTTCAAGCAAGCCTCATTCAACCAGATGGTGGTCTGTACCTCAAAAGAATGGAAGAGTTCTTCAGAGAAATTGACGATCAGACTTCTTTAGCTAGACGCCTAAGGTATAGTTTAACGAAACCATAAGCACATTTATATTAACTTAAGCCTATGTTTAACTTGTTATTTTGTTCTAGTATTACTGACCAATTATATTCAAAATGTAATAATATTATTCATTGACAATCTACAGGCATCATGCAGTTGTGACACCGGAGCAGATGATTACAGAGACAGCAGTACCTCTGACACACAGCCTGATCAACAAGATTACTGATGCATTCCACAGTACACCAGTTCTTGAGGCATTTGGGATACTTCAGATTGGCAATGTTCCGGAAAACATGGCAGATATGTCTGCGTATGGAGATGTATGTATTGATTGTCATTTTGTATGGTTTTAACTGAAAACCTTTCAATAACTATTTTGATTGTAAATGTGTAAAGGTTGTTTACCCTGCCAGGACCCTGATCAATTTATAATCTAATTGTTAGTTTGTTTCTTAAATGAGCTGTAAAAATACTGTTATTNTTTACAAGTGAACTCGTTTCTGTTGCAATTAGTTGATGGTTAGGTGCTTTTTTTTCATAGGATGACTGGACTACCACTATTTAGACCTACGCTGAGTTTAATAAAGTATGTAAATAAGCATGAAAATTGTTTAAATGTTCTTGTTATTGGTTTCTAGTTCATTGCAAGTTATATAATCTAGTTCTTGTTCATATTGTTACAATTTTGATTTGAAATGTTTGTTCAAGTTTAAAAGTTCTGCCTCAAGTTTGTTCTGTTGTTTTGTTATAGTTTGAAGTTTTACTTAACTTTCAGTTTGTTTTGTTTGCCTGTTTACCTGTTATTTCCACTTTTAAATTCCAGTTAGTATTTGCTGAGATATTCTCAAAGATCCATACAACACTGAATTAGCAGCAATTACTTTCCAGGAGACACAATTGAGTTTGGTAGCTGCAGTGAATGTTTTTGTATCATTTACATGAACGCTGATTCTTTAAATGAAACCAGTTTTCGTTTAATTAACAGAGATATAAAAATAAATTCTACTTATAACAATTATTTCTGTCACATTATTTTATTACTTTATTCTAAACCAAAGACAGTTTTTATTCTGAGTTATAAAAATTATGAAGATATTTTTAAGTTCATAGTGATTATTAGGTTAAAGAATTCAAAGTTTTTTTTTCCTCAAATATCTAAGTTGTTATAAATTAACTACTGGTTTCAATTTACAGGCAGCGTGGGGGTGATGGTAGTGATCTTGCCAGACTGTTTGAGGACCAGATATACAGGACTTCATTCCCTGCCATCAGCTATCTATTTGAACTTCATCATCTGATTCCCTCGTCAACAGCCTCTGTTGAGAGACTGTTTAGCTTGCTGAACCTGCTGTGCACCCCACACAGAAACAGGCTTGGGGAAGCAACTCTCGAGTCCCTAATAAGACTGTCTGCATACCGAGAGACTTGGTGACGAGGAGGTCGACAGAATCGTCAACAAATTTGCTGAAAAGCCTAGAAATGTTGATGGAAAAAGGAGTTGTTATAATGTTTTGCTGTATGCATGGTGAATTAAACTTGATTTTGTACTGTTACTTGCTAAGCATAGAAATTTCCCCTTTTCCCCCTTTTACGCGCGAATTTTCACCCTCTCAGGGGACCCGACCCCCTTCCCCCAAAACTGAAAAAAAACACTAAGATGCCAACGCTCGGCTGTGGGTGCTTGGATTATTATTTTTTACCTTTGACCTTGAAGGTCATCATTGACCTTGACCTTTTCACCACTCAAAATGTGCAGGTCGATGAGATACACATGAAAAGCCAAAAAAAAAGTTTTTTTTTACCTTTGACCTTGAAGGATGACCTTGACCATAGCTCCGTGAGATACATATATGCATGCCAAATATCAAGTTGCTATCTTTAATAATGCAAAAGTTATGGCCAATGTTAAAGTTTTCGGACGACGACTACGACTACGCGGCAGACGAGAGGGCTATGACAAAACCTCGGGTTTTCTTCGAAAACCACCGAGCTAAAAACACGATATGGGGAGTGTAAGTGAAAAAACTTTATAAGAGTGGCGAAAGAAACATCCGTGGCTGGTGATGGATATGGAAAGTAGAGTTATGAAATGTAAATTAAGGACCAGACTTTGATCAGAAATTCAATAATTGTTTATTGTTATGTACATGTACCTTTTTGATTTCAATTTGTATAAATAAAAAAAAGTAACCTTAGTAGATTTTCATTATATTATATATGTCATTCCCTAAATTACCAAATTGAGTTAAAAAACCCAGGGGTGCAACACCCAATTTAGCTCAAAAGTAGGGGGTGAAAATGTTTGCTAAAACTATTGAATTTACAAAAACCCTTTTGTTGTCAAAAACAGGGGATGATAACCCAATATACCCCAAAGTTATCAAAAGACCGGATTCTTAATTGTCCTTGGAAATAAAAATAGTGGAAAACTAAAGTGTTAATTCGTTTATATTGGATTTAAACTTTCTATGTGGCAAAAAATAATATCCGCCACAATAAATACATATGTCAGCAATGTAATCAGACGTTAACGGAAAAGTGTAGTTGAGATCGACATGTGTTATCACATAACATTACTTTTAACTGTGATCAATGTGACTTTAAAACCAAACAGAAAAGACAGCCTGCTATGGCATTATAAAAAGGGAAAACATAACCATAAACATTTATCTTCAACCTCGTCTGAAAAAGGCATCATCATCATCATCATCATCATCAAGTGAAGATACATCTAGCAGAGCAAACGCCCATGTAGACCACAGTTATGCGACATCTATAAGTACAGAAAATTTAAAAAGCGAGCATTTTTATTCGATGACAAATGCGTTAAAGAGACACATTCAAGACATAACCATAACAATTTATCTTCAACGTCAACTGAAAAAGCATCATCATGACATCATCAAGTGACGATACATCTAGCAGAGCGAATGCCCGTGTAGACCACAGTTATGCGACGTCTGCCAGTACAGAAAATGTAAAAAGCGAGCATTCTTATTCGATGACAAATGCTTTAAAGAGACACATACAAGGCAGAACGTTTAATCCACACCATGAAGAAACATACGACTTATTAACATTTTTTTTTAGACAGAACAGGATGTTATTAATTTCATAATAGCTCGATTAAAACAACCAGCTATAACATAGTATCTTTTGGTTCGCGTGGATCTGACAAAAAATACTGAAGATGAAGAACAAGTACAACAACAACCGCATTTTAGAAGTATAAACTTTGCAACATTTAAATTAAGATCATATCATAAAATGTTTAAGCTGTTTGACGAATACATAAAAGATGGCTCTGGGTGGATACTAAATAAAGTGATATCTTTGAAAATTCACACTGGGTGGACTTCATTCAACCATTCAGCTTACGCCGGCTAATTTCTCGAACCAGCGTACCACTTGTTTTGGTTCGTTTTTGAGCCGGATAACCAATCCGGATAGGGAAGAATTCGCCGCTCTCTAATGACCAGCGGGAAAGCAAAATGGCGGAAAATGTCTCAAAGGTAAGTTACAAAAAAAGTTGTGATTAAAATGCATGAATTCATCTTCATGCCAGGTTTAGATGACACATATCAGAAGCATATAACCACACTTTAACAACAACTGAATTGTATCACTATTTCGCATTGTTTTCTATGCTTTTTAGTAGTTTAGACAAGAAATATAAATTTGTCCTCATTTTACTTCGTCCCATCATTGTTCGTCCCAGCTTCCAATCGATTCTATTATGTTTATATCCAGTTATAACACTTTACTACATATTGTTCTTGTTTAATATGATAAATTCATAACCAATTCGTTTAAGAATATATCGCTGAAGGTCCACAATAATATCGAAGTTTATTAATAACATTACATTATACAAATTTCTATTTCAGTTCTTTTTTGTTTACACTGAAGGATGACCTTGACCTTTCACCACTCAAAATGTGCAGCTCCATGAGATACATATGCATGCCAAATATCAAGTTGATATGATCAATATTGCAAAAGTTATGACCATTTTTTGAAACCTAAACGCAAAGTGTGATGGAATTTCAGACAGAGGGACAAACAGACAGACAGTGCGATCACTATATGCCCACCTTCGGAGACATAAAAAACAACATATGAACAGAGCGATATGGTTATATATACAAAAAGTTTGTATATTATTTTTGCTTTTCCTCATGAATTGACATTTCAAAACGGAATCGGTGGCCCCTAATATTGTTATTTTTGTAATTATTTTGAAGAACAAAAGTTGAGCTTTTGTCATGACCCTCTTGTCGGCATCCTGTTGTCTATCATGTTTGTGTTTTATTTCAGAATCTACATTAGATGTTCAGAGTGTGAACTAGCTTTCCACGCTGACTGTGCTGGTGTTGATGTTGAGGATATTATTACAGGGGAAGAGACATGCATTATTTGTGATGTCTGCGCAAACAGAAGAAATGTATGCAGATCTTGTCTATATATGTTTAAAATAGTTTGCGATACAATTTTTAAAACTCATTATTCACTCTGGTCAAATTCTTCCTGGACACATGTTTTTGTTCCCAAAAAGTGTTGCAGTTTTAGTCAAAATGTTAAGTTTTAAAGTATTTAATTGTGTTGTGGTCAATTTACTTAGTTTGTCATTGTAGGCAAGAAGTTGAACTGATTGACCATGATGGGAAGGCGTTAAAAGTATCGTGCTCCAAGCAGATTGTTAATCTTCTCTTTAATCCTGACACAGATATAATTTATACAGTAAAAAACTGATTATGTTGTATATATTTATTAGTACCAGTAATTTTTATAGATTTTTTTCGGGTACCTTTTAGTAAAAGAAATGCTTAACTTACATAATGGCACCAAGAAAAGCCGTCAAAAGACTGTTTAGAAGCTCGAACAAAAAGCAGTTAAAAAAATCTATGTAAGAGTATAGGGTACTTGTAGAAGCTGTAAGAAAGAAGTATGCACCGAAGCAAGCAAGAGACAAAAGAGACATCTCAAAAATCCTGTCCGAACATTCATTAAAGAAGTACAAAATGAAAATAAAATGTACGAGTCATTCGGATGCAAAACACGATTCAGAAAATCAAAAACTTGTTATAATACAAGAATAAAATGAATCGCAGAAAAGGTACACACATTCTATACGCGGGATGATAATTCTCGGCTTGTAACAGGGCTAAAGCAAACAAAGACATATACAAGAGATGTGTTTGTCAGAAACACAATGCCCCCTAATGCACCGCTTTGATTATTTTTTTACCTTTGACCTTGAAGGATGACTTTGACCATTCACCAGTCAAAATGTGCAGCTCCATGAGATACACATGCATGCCAAATATGAAGTTGCTATCTTAAGTATTGCAAAAGTTATGAGAAAACTTTAATATTTATTAAAGTTTTGGACAGACAGACAGACAGAATGACAGACAGGCATAGCCAAGCCAAAAACAATATACCCCCCCTTTTTTCTAAAAGGGGGCATAAAAAAGGCAAAGAAACAGAGAAGAGTACTGTTGCATGACTTAACAAGGGACAAAATTGTCACAAAACCAGGTTTTCAATTAAAAAAATGTCTGATAAAGGGAGACAACTGCAACTCAAAATGTGCATTGCTACTGATTGTTCATCATAATTACCCCCCTTGTTTCAAAATCAATATGTTTTTCAACCCCGTGACCTAGTTTCTGAACCAGCATGACCCATATTCAAACTTGACCTAGATATTGTCTAGATACAACTTCTGACCAAGTTTGGTAAAGATCGGATGATTAATTTTTTT
>VMBQ01004654.1:31636-81543 GCA_007657795.1 Dreissena rostriformis
ACCTCAAAGTATGACCTTGACCTTGGAGATATAGACGTAATTATTTCGCGCGACACACCGTCCAATGATGGTGAACAAATGTGCCAAATGATTTTAAAATCTGACAATGAACGACATAGTTATGGCCCGGACAAGCTTGTTCCGCCCGCCCGCCAGCCAGCCCGCCCGCATTTGCCAATCTAATAACCAGTTTTTTCCTTCGGAAAACCTGGTTAAAAACCCTACACAAGAAGTTCGATACAGAAGGCAAAGCAAAACTCTCCTATTCTGCTTTTGTAAAATGAGACCATTTTATGTAGTTTTCCCAAGAAAAAGTGACAGAGATACATGCATGAGTAAACATGTAATAACACAGAACTCTTGGTAGATGCTTTGAACATAGTTAAGAAAATGGGTCAAGAGACTCCGTTGTCTTATGTACAACAACTAGTATTTAGTGAGAAAAACCAGATTTGTATGGAAAAGTAAATGTTCCAAATGCAAAGAATATACAATTGATATTGACGTAAACTTACGTGACAAAGATGTCAACTGGTATGAATGGAGGACAAGTAGTGAACGTAGACAGATTAACAAAGGAACGGACATAGAAAAAAGAGGTTCATGTAACGTCCAAGCAAAAGCACACAGGAACAGTTGATGAGTTAATGGATAAGATAAACACTCAAATTAGGAGATATGCTTCACACATATACAGAATGTATACTCAATTTAACTATTACAGCATGAAGAAGAACTCACTTAGTGACAATGAAGCTATTCTACATATTAATTTATCTGAGAATTTTTAATGTGGGTATGGTGAAGAGATACAATCCGTACATTTCTGGGCTTCGAAAAACAAATAACTCAACAAACTGGAATGATATTTCTGAATAACAACATACCAAAGAGTTTCTGTACTGTTAGTGATTCTCTATGTCATGGCCCTGGAGCAGTATGGGCTCATATTAAACCGATATTAACAGAAATTAAAACGAGCAATCCAAAAGTAACAAAACTTATTTTCAGTGACAGCCCGGTAACACAGTATCGACAGAAGGTAAACTTCTATCTTACTAGTATAAAATGAAAAGAGCTTGGTTTTCAAAGCCTGAATTGGTCATTTTTTTAAGCAAGTCACGGAAAAGGGGCTCCAGATGCGATTGGAGGTGCTATTAAACGGCGTGCAAANTGAAATTAACTGTTTTTATACTTACTTTAAATGTTTGCTGTAAGTAAGTCATAGCTTAATAATAGATACAAATATATAAATAAAACGAACAAATGTGTAATAAAACACGTCCGGTAAGTGCGCTATACCTTTTGTTGAGTGTTTGCAATTTCATAATTCCAGTTTTGTCAGATGAGTGCTTGAATGGAATGATCATTAAAAGCGCACTCCATAGAAGACACTCTGATAAACGTTTATATCTTGCACGCAAATAATTTTTTTTACTGAATGCTATGTTATTTTCTAAGAAATAAGTCCAATACTATATAATTGATGTGCTTGTTACGAACGACATCGACACTAATATACATATGACGCATCCAAATCTTCCAAATGCAGAATTAGTACGAGGGAAAGTTACAAAATATGCAGAATTAGTACGAGGGAAAGTNAATTTGAATTTGAAGTAAACAGTGGTTTACTTTAATGATAGTCAGCTCAAAATCCGTTATACTGTAATGATGGCAATTGAAAATAGTAACATCATCTCTAACATACATTGATAAACCATGAGGAGGTCTAGTCTGTTTGGTTTGGTTCTGGTCATTCCTGATAAGCTGGTATCCATCAATTGAAAAATCAAAATTGCTGTCTCTCTGGGCTAATCTTGTTTCAGAAAAGCCAATTATATGTGCTGACAAAATATTCTGCTCTACTGCTACACTTTCAAAATGTTTGTGTAAAGATCTACAATTATTATATACTATTTTGAAATGTTCATTAGAGTTTACAGTATCCAATGGGGTATAACATAGTTGAAGTGTTGCTTCTCTACAAAGTCTGTCCATTTCTAATACAACTCTTTTATCTAATGATATTGCTTCTTCATTCAAGTTTAGAATATGCAAATCTTTAATAGATCTCACTCTTCTTAATGCTACATAGTGGATATGAGGGTTTTTTCTTACTCTCCGTTGAGACAAATCTATGACAACCTGATCAAGAGTTGTTCCCTGAGCTCTGTGAACAGTTCGACCTGCAGATGGCTGTAACGGAAACTGAATTCTCTGAATTGAATTATGTCGAATAGAAAATGTTCTTTCAATGTCGAATATTGGAGTCCAGTTATTATCAATTGAGATTTTATAGAAACCTCTATTAAAGTATTTTGTTCTTCTATCATTTCCAATTCGTTTGTCATCAAACTGTACCC
Source organism: Dreissena rostriformis (assembly GCA_007657795.1). Taxonomy (NCBI): domain Eukaryota; kingdom Metazoa; phylum Mollusca; class Bivalvia; order Myida; family Dreissenidae; genus Dreissena; species Dreissena rostriformis. The sequence continues at coordinate 34,003 of VMBQ01004654.1, forward strand.
AAATAATACTAGGTCTGGTTGTTTCCACCTGTTTATAATCTATATACTTAACAACACATGAGGCACCATTTGTAAGACCATCTTCTGTATCTATATTCACAGTCAAATCATAAATCATACCAATGACAATAGTCAGTGAGTAAGGCAAACCCATTGTACTAGACGCATCCCTGGGTATTTGCTTCAATATTCTATCTTGTCTTTCCTGTGATATGTTTGCGGCTACAATGGAATCATGGCAAACAATTTCAACCTTTTGAGAGTTCAAACTATTGATTATTTTGTCATTGAATATTTGCATAAATGAATTTTCAGCAAATATATGAGGTGCATTTTGAGGATATTTAATTGAATTTGGATCAATCAGACATTTTTTTATTTGTTCTTTATCATGGTCTGTCATGCGATTGTGCCTTAATCTGTTCAATAACTCTGCAAATTCACTATCATCTTTTTGTCTCATGATCTCTGTCAACTCAAACATAGTAAAATTTTCTTGCCATAAATTAGAAGCTAGAGAAGAAGCAGCATGTGAAAGGTCTTGAAATATCCAAGATCCGGCAACTGGCTTTAATTGGTACAAGTCACCTACAGCTATTATGCTCTTGCCCCCAAAAGGCTTTCTTGTGCCTGTTAACTCCTGAAGTCTTTGGTCAATGAACTTAAGCATAGTGTTGCTAACCATTGATATTTCATCAATAATGACAACTGAGAGATTTCTATACTTAGAACGAAACGTATTGAGCTTATCACAATTTAACGTTTGATCTTTTTGTTTGAACTTTTGATGAAAGGCTGTCGATATTGTTGAACCATTGATATTTTATGCTGCTTTACCAGTGTATGCACACAACAGCACTCTTTTCTCATCTGCATTTTGACCCTTGCTAAGATTAAAATACCTGTATAAGGTTTGATACAAAGCCTTAATTACCACACTTTTACCAACACCAGCTCCACCAGTCAAAAAAGCATACAGTGGTGCATCTTTTGTCTTTATCCAATGGATGACATGATTATAAAAGTGTCTTTGTTTTGTATTCAAGCATCTAAGAAGTTCCATATATTGTCCATCTGACATAACGTTATCATTTACATCAATTGAACATGATGCAAAATTGCTGCCTAGTTCAATACCTATATCATATTCTCTCTGCTCAACAACTCTATCAGGATTAAAGTACACAAATGTCTCTGATTCAGCTGATTCTTCCAATGCTGTTTCTGCCTCAACTTGCTGTGTTCCTGAAGCTATATTATCAAAGGCATCATAGTCATTTTCTGCAGCTTCTTGTGCCATCTCCAACTCTTCAACATGGTGTTCATACACTTTTGACTTGTAATCAATTTGCCGTTTTTGTGCTTCATAATGTTGTTTGTAAGTTGTATAACTGGAAAGTAAATCTGTAGCTTCATTTCTCCATGGTAAAAACAGCAGTATTTTTTCTCGATAATGATTTTCTTCATCTGACTTGCAGTTAAATCTTACATAACGTATAACCTTAAAGTTTTTTCTCTGTCTAATTTTTATACCATTTTTCAAGACTACCAGAGTTTTATCATCACTGAATAGTTCATCAGAATCAATGTCATTGTCGTCATCATTTACATCCTGGTCATCTGGATGAGTTTCATCATCTTTAGGATACACAACCTCTAACTGTGAAATATAATCAGCAAGGCACCAGTTTTCAAGACATTTTGGTCTTCTAGAATATCTTTTAATCTCGTTATCAGCAACAATGTCTGTTGAAGAATCTGGTAACTCATCTAGTTTCTGTTTAGCTTTAAGAAGCTGTATTCTTTGACTTGGTTGAGAAGTATTGATAAATACTACATCTCGTGTACCCTTTGAAAGAGGCATTTGGAGTACAAGGTAAACTGCTTCTTGAGCACTGACTTCTACGCTGTTAGAAAAAACATTTCCAATATGTCGCACCTGTCGCTTAATATCCATATTACCATTTCTGGCCTCTTTCGCTGCAGCATGTAATAAGGCACTCATTCCTCTTTGTGATTTACTTATGTAAGACACAATGTACATAGCACAAGCATATGGGTCTAATACAAACTGTATATCAATATTTGCTTTCCAAGCCCTCAAGATTGTTTCATTGTACAAGTTTACACGGATGTCTTTAGGTGTTCTTTCCAGAAAAACTTTGGATGCCTTCAAAGAACTTCTAATGCATTTAATGTAGTCATCCTCATTCAATTCCACAACATCAGTTAAGAACTTTTCATAAGTAATATCAAACCCATCCTTTTCAGAATTCATTTTTTTCTGTATTTCTTCATACATTTTCTTATATTTATCAGCATCTGAATCAAGTGGCTCTAGAACCATTGTTCGATTCAATGGGGGTAATGGATAGCCGAAGGGACATGTTTTGTCTTCCTTTTTGTTACAAGTTCGAGTATGCCTGTGAATTTGCAACTGAAGTAAATCTTGCAATTTCGCATTTTCTGAACAACATTTCAAGTATTTATCAACAAATTCAGTTATTTGTTCATTAGAGCTACTTTTAAACTTNCTTTCGGGACAGACCGACCGACAAAGTGACTCCTATATAGCCCCCATTACTGGTAATGGGGGTATAATTATTGAAGACATGGAGATCTATTTCAGGAAATTGAGTTGCTTTTGTGAAAGGAACCATGAACATGAAGGTCATTGATTTGACAAAGCAGTACTTATAGAACTAAAAGACAAGAAACACACAAACAGTGTTAACAGAGTTAAGAAAGACAATAATACTGACCTGACAAAACAACCTGAAAGTAAACATGAATTTGATATAGACAAAGAAAAAACATGTCATACAAGAAAACGAAAAATGTGTGACTCCACTAAAGAGACCGTGCCTGAAAAGAAACGATTGGTTGTAAAATCTTTTCAATCATGGAAAAGAAAAGGTTCAACTGACATACATAGCGAAAAATCAAAAACAGAGGAGAGTATATTAACAGGTCTTGATAAATGTAAAACATTTCAAGCTTTANAATCATGGAAAAGAAAAGGTTCAACTGACATACATAGCGGAAAACTAAAACCAGAGGAGGGTATATTAACAGGTCTTGATAAATGTAAAACATTTCAAGCTTTAAAAAGGAAAGTTTCAGATGTTCAAGGAATAGTGAAGTCATGTATTCCACAAGATGTATGCGTATATGACAACAAACTTGAAATTGACTTCGAATCAGTCGTAGATATACCAAATGATATAAATCTACCTCATGGAGTTGAAGANAAGCTTTAAAAAGGAAAGTTTCAGATGTTCAAGAAATAGTGAAGTCATGTATTCCACAAGATGTATGTGTATATGAAAACAAACTTGAAATTGACTTCGAATCAGTCGTAGATATACCAAATGATATAAATCTACCTCATGGAATTGAAGATCTATATCCTGTCAAAGTTAAAACGGACGGAAACTGCCTACCCTCAAGTGGGAGTGTATTCGCATATGGAACACCTGAAAGATGTTATGAACTTAGATCTCAAATTGTAAAAGAACTAACTCAGAACGAGAACTTTTACTTAAATGATGCAAACTTGCAACAGGGATTAGAAGTAATCATAGAGTTAGATCCTTGAGCTCCCAGTTTGCTCAATACTCGGAATATTTTATTCCGGGGATGAATCTGAATGCAACAATTATTCGTGACATTTATAGAAAAGAAACTTTATCTGTAACAAAGGACCAAGCATATATGGGTATTTGGCAAATATTTACTTTAACAAGTGTAATTCAGACTCCAATAAGATCAGTTTATCCTCAGAAAGGAAACGTCTGTTAGACATGATCTTAATAGATTAATAGTGCCACGTACGCAAACAAGTTCAGAGCCAGTCCATATTATATGGACAAGTCATAGACAAGATATTGCGCTTGAGCACTGGGTACTTAATCATTTTGTACATTTAGTGCCATTTATAACTCCCGATAAAGACTGCGAGACCACTGCTGAGGTAAATAGAACAGTAGAGAGTAAACAGCCCGATACATGTGACACAGATACAAATACATTGAAAGAAACATTGCCAAATTCAAAGAATTTATGTAACAAAACCGATAAAAAACCACTGCTGAAGTAAATAGAAAAGTAAAGAGTGAAAAGCCTGAAACATGTGAGGCAGATATATTGAAGGAAACATTGCCAACTGCAAAGAATGATTGTAACAAAACCAAGAAGTCCGCAGCTGAAGTAAATAGAAAAGTAGAGAGTAAAAAGCCTGAAACAAGTGTCACAGATATTGTGAAGGAAACATTGCAAAATGCAAAGAATGATTGTAAGAAAACCGAGAAAACCACAGCTGAAGTAAATAGAAAAGAAGAGAGTGAAAAGCCTGAAACATGTGACACAGATATATTGAAGGCAACATTAGGTCGGTCAAAAGCTATTTATAGCTTATGTTATATAATGTTTTGTATATCATACCGACAATAAATAAATATTGATTTGATTTGAACATTGCTAAACACAAACAAGGGACAAAATTGTCACAAAACCAGGTTTTCAATTTGAAAAAAAAAAATATGATAAAGGCGGACAAATGAAAATGTGCATTGTTACTGATTGCCTCTAGTTACCCCCCTTGTGTCAAATTCAATAAAATTCAATATATTTTCTCAAAGTGTGACCTTGACCTTGGAGATATTGACGTAATTCTTTCGCGCAACACACCGTCCAATGATGGTGAAAAAATGTGCCAAATGATTTTAAAATCTCACAATGAACGACATGGTTAGGCCCGGACAAGCTCATTTATGGCCATTTTTGACCTTTGAACTCAAAGTGTGACCTTGACCTTGGATATATCGACCTAATTATTTCGCGCGACACACCGTCCAATGATGGTGAAAAAATGTGCCAAATGATTTTAAAATCTGACAATGAACGACATAGTTATGGCCCAGACAAGCTTGTTCCGTCCGCCAGCCCGCATTCGCCAATCTAATAACCAGTTTTTTACTTCGGAAAACCTGGTTAAAAATGAATGTAACAAAACCGAGAAAACCACAGCTGAAGTAAATAGAACAGTAGAGATTGAGAATCTTGAAACATGTGACACAGATACATTGAAGGAAACGTTGCAAAATGCAAAGAATGATTGTAACAAAACCAAGAAAACCACAGCTAAAGTAAATAAGACAGAAGAGAGTGAAAAGCCTGAAACATGTGACACAGATGCATTGAATGAAACATTGCCAAATACAAAGAATGAATGTAACAGTAGTGTAAACACGAAAGCTGAAACTGAACGTTGTAGTATCAATGAACAAACAATATAAATAAACTGACAAACCAATTGATAAAGGAAACACTTATTAAGCAAATATGTGATTGTCAACTTTAGAGGCAAACCATATCCTTGAAAAGTGATTAACATACATGACACAGATGTGGAAGTTGTTTGTATGAAACAAATGGGTAAAAAGAACGAAAACTCTTTTTAATGGCCAAAAGCATTTAAAGACATTGCTTGGTGTGATTAGGACGAAGTAGTAACAACTATTCCTAAACCAAGACAAATTCGAAAAACAAACTGTTTTAAAATTGGAGAGAACACCTGGAACAAAATGAAGAGGGATAAAGGTTCAATTGGAGAAGCAAGATCTGAATCGAATAAAGTCAACCCCATTGATTTAGGTAAGCCAAAAGAAACATTGGCAGATAGACATTCATTGGAAGAGAAAAATGAACATGTTGACAGTAAAAAATTAGAGACAGATAACATAAATATTGATAAGAAAGAATCAGATAAACGCATGGAAAATGAATATTCTGTCAATGAATTGGATGAAACTAGTGGCAGAATGATTGATGAAAATGCCAATGGAGAAAAGTTTGAAAAACCAGATATCAAAGACACCTTGAATAAATATGTGATCGTTAACTTAAACGGAAGACCATATTCTGGAAAAGTAATCAAAGTAGATGGAGATGTTGTTGAAGTCACTTGTATGCACCAAGTTGGAAAGAAGAATTCAAACTGCTTCTATTGGCCGAAATTAGTTAAGGACATTTCTTGGTATGATTCTTGGTTATGATCAAATAGTTACTGTAATACCTGAGCCAAAGCCGACAGGAAATACAAACCAATTCAAAGTCCAATAATTCATATGGAATGAATCTCAAAATAAAACACTGTGAACTTGTTTCGAGTTTGAAAGTGGAACGTTGGTGTAAATGGAAAGTGTTGAAATTAATTGTTGTACTAAAGTTACTATCACTTTGCTTATGATGAGTAAAAGACTTGTTACAATTAAGATACAAACTGTTGTAAGTAAGGTTGTATCATTTTGGGTAACATGGTAAATAAATAGTTCGATCTTTTCTTCTAAAATTATCTTACAAATATGTTAAACATTGTTTTGAATTGAAAACTTATTATCAGTTTGAATTTTACAAGTAAAACAACTTGTTTGAAGATTTGATCAAGATTAAAACTGTTGCAAAAAGGTATGTTTCATTGCTGTAATTAAGATATCGCCGTAGTTGTTTTCATGAGTAACAATCATGACTATGCTTTTAATTATAATCAAATCTTGTGAGAACATTTTTTCTAAATTAACAGAAGTCGTTAAACAAATTCGTTTTGTGTTAAAAGAAAATAAGAATTTGATTATAAATGTTTTGATCTAGAATGCTATTAACATCGGCTGAAAATTTGCACCTTAAAAAGCAGTCATAAAAAATGAATTATTTACTTTAAGTCTTTGCAGTAACCGAATATTTGTTTTTGCAGTAACGTTGATAATAGCACATAACCCTTTGGGATTATTTACTCAACAAAAAGTCTAGTATNTCTAATAACCAGTTTTTTCCTTCGGAAAACCTGGTTAAAAATACCCAGCCCCCTGGCTGCCATGTTTTTGACCAACCAGAACTAGTGCTGCAACAATACGCCAAATACCGTATTGCAATATATCGTCAGTTCAAAAACCCGTATTGCAATATATCGCAATATATTGCTAACTTGTACCAGAATTATAACTTGCCAATTACCCGATAATCCCGTACATTCCAGTTTTTAGCAAATTCTGGTAAATATTTACTTTTTATGTACACATAATTTTTTTTATGTGATTGTTCGCCTTCTAGTCTAATTATAGAGATTAATCACGTGACCTATCTAACCAATAATAATCTATCCCAGCCACGCTATGCTATTAACCAATCGGCTTAAGTTATAAGACCACGTGAGCCCTTTGTTGGCCATTATGCGCTCGGATTTTCTACTTGCAGCTGCTACTACAATAAATAGAGATTATTTTCAATATTTTCGCGTCTTAACGGTAATTTCATAGTTACTCCTTATACCATACGACGCATTATCACTTCGTTTTTACAGAGGATTACATTTCATTTGGCGGCGACCATTACTTTTTGTGTTATTTAGGGATAAAGGTGACAACCTTTGTTAGCTGATATGTAGTGCAACGAAGTCTCGAAAAGAAGTCTCCCGTGACGAGATCCAAGATGGCGGCGCCCATACCGAAGAGGATTCTGGTATTCGGGCACTCTTTCGTGAGCAGGTTGAAGGACTTCATTCGTTATGATTCGTCACTCCGGTACGATTTGGGTCTCGTGGGTTGTCCATTTATCCAATACTCGGGTGTTCCCGGTGCCACGGTTGATTGTTTTCACAACAAGTTGCAAGAAATCTTGGATTTTAATCCGGACATAGTGATTCTGGTAATAGGGACTAATGATCTTTATCAACCACATCAATCACCACTTTCCGTGGCTTCAGCAATTCGCGATCTAGTGGACACGATACTTTATGTTGATGGAATATCTCAAGTTATAGTCTTGCAAACACTTCATCGACATTTACCTACCTGTCAAACACGTTACCCAGTGGATCCTCAATGGTTCAACACCAGAGTTGATGAAATGAACATGCTACTCATTCAATGGCTCAATTCTTCACCCAATGGGCGAACCTACTTNCACTAGGTCAAAGGTCAAGGTCACAGTGACCTGAAGCAGTAAACTGGTTAACTGGAAATAGGAAAATGGTTTCCGGATGATAACTCAAGAACACTTACACCTGGTATCATAAAACTTCATAGGGACATTGGTCATGACTGGTTTCACAACTAATTTTAAAGGATTTATGGAAAAACAGGTTTGAGAAATCTGAAATTTGCAAGGTTATATTTTTCAACTCGCTGTCCATAAATATCGCTCGCATTTTGCGAGTATGCGGTCCCTAACATCATTTTATCAGAAGTTTTGAGCTTATATTATATTGAAAAAAACATATCCGACTGTGACTCAGTGTCATAAGTGCGGGAGCAAAACATGTACCTAGGGAGGGGTACCTGTTATTTGTTTTTAACGTGATTTTTAGCTCGGCTGTTTTTGAAGAAAACCTGAGGTATTGTCATAGCCACCCGGGTGTACATTGTCCAGGGTCACCATGGAAGTTATGCTGGAAATCCCTGGTATAACATGGAATTGCATGGAAAACCCTGGAATTTGAAACAATTTCCAGGAGTTCCTTCTTGAAATGTGGACTTTTTGTCCATCCTTTTCCAGCCTAGGATGGAAATAGAATGAAAAATGCNCTTTGTGCCTGACAGATGACAGGACTTTCTTCCTCTACATGTTGCTCATCACTAAGCCTTCCTAACACAGCTCTTCGAGCTGTTGCCTTCTTCCAATATCTGCTGCGAGGCATGACTATCTGAAAAGAGATCAAAAGTGCTTTCAAATATTTATTAGTAAAATATTATCAACAACCTAATTCTTTTAATTGATGATTCGCATTGTTCTTGAATTTAAGGGCAAATAACTCTGGACTTAATGGTCCGGTGTTGCTCATTTTCAATCAGGTTCAAGGAGGTTCAAGGTCTCATTGATATAAAGACACTGTTGAAGTTAGGAAAAAAAACAGATGAAAACTGTGCTTTATCGTGTAAACAAAAAAAAAGTCAAATAGACAACAGACAGACAGACAATGGAAACCAAGAGATGACATAAGCTCTACAGGCTTTCGGTCAGTAGAGCTAAAAAAGAAAGCAGACCAACGGACTGACTGGCAGGGCAATTAATATAGGCAAACAACACCAAGGTGTTTGGTTTTGATCTGTATCTTTGAAAATCCATGTTAATAAAAAAGCCCAATAGTATTTGAAAAGTTAAAGTTGAAAATTATATTTCCATTTTACCTAATTCAAAGAAATAGTTTACTTATAGAAAGATTAAGCTAAACTTCAATAAACCTTCCATTTTTGTCTAAAATATGTACACATGAAAGTAACCCAATAGTATTTGAAAATTATATTTCCATTTTACCTAATTCAAAGAAATAGTTTACTTATAGAAAGATTAAGCTACACTCCAATAATCCTTCCTTTTTTGTCTAAAATATGTACACATGGAAGCAACTTTTATAATAGGCCAAGGGCCAGTATAGCTAAAAAATATGAAAAATTCCTTCTTTAATCACAATATGTTCACATGTCATCAGCTCCAAAGGGCTTTTTCCTGTTGTCTGTATTAGAAAGAGGGTTAAAAAATATTGTCATATACTTACATATCTCAGTTAAGTTTTAAGTAAACAGTTGTTGGATTATACTGTCTCTATAATAGATCTTCAGCTCCACTCAATACTGGATCACACTCCAAATTTTGTTGTATACACTTCATGAACACAGAAATATAATCCACACACAATATGAATAGTTATAAAACACACAATCACTTTTGAGTCACTATCTCCTCTTACACAGTATATTATTGCACAGTTATAATAATCACGAAAAGATGAATGTAAATACAGTAATTTTCACTGTTCAGTACGTTTGAAATACATGTAGTTGAAATTTGCTGAATGATCTGTCCTATAAAAGAAAACATATTATTAGCAAAACAAATTTATATGAAATACATAAAAAGAACTGCTTGCGTTAGTTGATTTTCTTTTGACTGAGAAGAATTTTATAGAAACTTAGGTATTGCTTTCCCCATATATGACTGCCTAGCTTTGTTAAACTAATATAAAAGTTTGAGTTGAGATGTGTCAGGTCCATATAAAGCAACATGCAAAATGGGGGTGCACAGTCTTACTATGGGTCCGACATGAATCCCTCAAATTTGTTACTTCATCTTTACAACTTTATAAAAATCAAGTGATGCAAAAAAGAAATGTTAAAGCATGACTGCAGTACTAAATAATTGTTGATGCGATGTAAGACCCATATGTTAACAAAACAAAAACTGTTAGTCAAGCCTGTAACCCCTCAAATAATTTATATAACTGTTAAATAAGTACATCTTTTGAAACTTTCAATTGCTTATTAAAAGAAACTATTTCTTCAACAATAACACAAATTAAAAAAGTTCATCAAGTACAAAATTATCAGTGTTCAGCAAGGCGGTTCAAACACAAAACGATACCCACATTTATTATATGCTTTCCGGTGGTTTATAGAGAAATATCAGTGAAATAAAAATGGTTTTTCACTGGATGAAGCAGTGAAAAATAACAGTGAAAAATATCGATATTTTTCACTGTTTCCGTTAGATACTGGAACTACTTCCCCAATTACCCNAAAACTGTTACCTCTACTGTCTACACAAACAAATTGTTGACGGATGCATGCACGATGGACGTCGGACATCACACGATCACATAAGCTCACCGTGTCACTTCGTGACAGTTGAGCTTAAGTGTTCATAATTGTACATTTGCCTAAACAAATGGGTTAAATTGTTGACAACGGCCCACATTACAAACAAAAATGGGTTAAAGTGTTGACAATGGCCCACAAACAACAAGAAGATTTTAAATAGGCAGTTTTTAAGAATTTATTAAATTTTGTGACCCCTGGGGCAGGGTCAAAGTTGACCCCAGGGGCATAATTTGAAACAAGAGGACCAAGGGAATGGTAGACCCTGTATACTCCAACATGTAAACATTAAAGTGAAGTATATATCTATTATAAAATATCTAAATGATGATGCCAGATCTGCTCATTTTGAGTAATTTCTTCATTTATCACAATGATTTCTAAAATACCAAAATCAATTCCTTCATTTTCCATTACAATTTTAGTCTTTTATGATTGATTGATATGAAGACACTGTGCAAGTTTGGAAAGAATTGGATGAAAAATTTGGACTTTATTCATAAACACCATTTTCTCAATTCAAGGGGAGGTAATTCTGTACTTCATGGACCAATAATGCTCATTTTTTGTAGGGTTTGTGTCCTCATTGATATGAAGACACTGTGCAAGTTTGGAAAGGATTGGACAAAAAATGTGGAAGATTTTTGAAAGTTTTCACAAAATAAGCAAAAACGAATAAACATGCAAAGTTCAACGAGCTCCTGCGGCCATGTTTTTTGACGAATCAAATTTCTTTGAACAACTTTTTCAGGGGAGCCTTCAAAGGTCATCCCTGTGAAATTTTTTGAAAATCTGATGAGCGGTTTCTGACAAGAAGATTTTTTAAGGTTTTTACCATATATGGTCATGGCGGCCATCTTGGTTATGTGATCAAATTTTTTTTAACAATTCTTTTGTCCCATGACCTAGGGATGCTCAACATGAAATTTAGTTGAAATTGGCTCAATGGTTTAGTAGAAGAAGATGTTTACAAATTGTTTACAGACGGACGGACGGACGGACGCCNTAACACTGAAACAGCAGCGAGGAATTGCCAGTTGATATTTCAGTGTTTACTTATATACAATGGTAGAATATCCTCTCCTTAATTCTGTTGTTAATGAATTTAATTTTCAGTTTTACATCAAACAATTGCCTCTTAGCTATTCCCACTTTCCCTGGGCATTCTTTGCAGATCTAAGTAGTTTACAAGCACTAAGTGCACATCATATTATTTATGCCAGTAACTGACCACTGTCCTACCTTTTTATGGGGGAGAATGGACATAGAACAAATTTTGAAACAAGCCCCCAAGAGCTGGGATTTGAATTTAAGAGTAGGTCCATAGGAATACTTTTGTGACCAATCCTGGCACCAACAATGTGACAGATTGGAGTCCAACTCAAAATGTGAAAAGTTAACCCTTTGCATGCTGGGAAATTTGTCGTCTGCTAAAATGTTATCTGCTAAATTTCTAAAATTAGCATTTTCTTTGATTTTTTTTCAAAGAATACTATCAGAATAGCAAACAGTTTGGATCCTGATGAGACGCCACGGTCTGTTGCGTCTCATCTGGATCCAAACTGTTTGCAAAGGCCTTCAAAATTCGGTTCCAGCGCTCAAAGGGTTAAAACAAAGTTTAAATAGATGCAACCAAGCATTATGAATACTCATCTCATTGTGCTGCACATACCATTCATTATAACAGTCTCTGCAATGTCATCAGCATTGTGACCTGGAATAAACAAAACATAAATCACAACAGTGATGAATTTTATATCAGTTATTCACTTATGATCCAAGCATGTAATTTTCAATCATTTTTTTCTGCAACTTAACAACTGTATATATTATATTGAGAAATGACGTGAATAAACCCAACTATTACCTCAAATTACATTTAATGTTTGTAAGTATAACTCAAACACCACAGAAATCAATAAATTCTTTNCGCCTACGAACAGCGGCGTCGCACGCCAATAGCAGGTTTAGACACCGAGAGAGCCGCCTACGAACAGCGGCATCGGTCGCCAATAGCGAGTTTTGACACAAGGATAGCCGCCTACGAACAGCGGCACCGCACGTCAATAGCGGGTTTCGACACCAGGATATCCGCCTACGAACAGCGGGTTTCGACTCCGGGAGAGCTGCCTACGAACAGCGGCACCGCACGCCAATAGCGGGTTTAGACACCAGGAGAGGACACATTGGTCAAGTATTTTGATTGGGGGCGAATGAGCCTGATAATTATTATGGAATTGAACATTGTGCTGCTCTGTATAAAGGTTACCAATGGCGATGGTTTGATGTTCTGTGTGCCTGGAAAACACATGCTGTCTGTGAAATAGACATGCAGTTCAAATAAAATTGAAGGGACGATGATATCTACAGTGTGCTTAGTCATCACGACTGCTAATAAGCGCATACTTTTTTTAGGGCCTGTTAACTGCCGACTGCGTTTGACAGTTTTTTACTCGAAGCAGTCTTTTTATTTGGATACCAAGAACACGAACATAGATCGCTCCGTTTATATATTTTTCCTATGATGTGACATACATTGATTGGATTATTCGTCTTCTGATAATAACCCCTGTAGTATCAACCAACATTTGATGAGCTCAACAACTAATTAATACACATGTTCTGTTCATGTTTAAATCCTGGTCATGTCTTTTGGTCATTTCAACGTGTCATATTGTAAATCCCACAACGAATTCTTAGACACCAAATTTCAGCGCTGTCAATGTATAGGGGGATCAGGATAATTAATTTGTACGTGCAAGTGTGATATGCTTAATACAAATGCTGTATTCATATATACCTAGAAAGTTCACTATTTTCAATAGGAGCATTGTCGAGTGGTATGCGCTGAGAAAATTGCTAAAGGAATGTGTTGCTCTTTTTAGTTTGACTTTTCAATTAATTATGTTATGTTGTTGTTTTTTCTTTTATATTATATAAATATTTCGTATATAATTTGCATTTGGTATTATATTTTTTTTAATTTGGTTGACGATAACAAGAATGACAAAAAAAAACTATAATCAATTACACCGTCACCATGTTGCACGAGCGAAATAACTTCGAAATATTAAGTTGTTATCGAAATAGAATCGTAATAAATTTGCATTGATTTCTATTGCTACAGTGTTCACGTCAAGGTGTTTGGTATTGATCTATACCTTAAATGTTGTTGTTAAAACATTTTCATATACTTGTTATGTGCTGTATATACGCTTGTTCATAAAATAAATACATTATTAACTACCCACCTGCATTATTTCTTGAAATCATCTGCTGAGCGTTATTCATTTGTCTTTTATTTTGAACTTCATACAAGCTGTTCACATTTTTTTCTGATTTTGTATGTTTGTCTCAAAGAAAGTAAATTTTAGTTTCTTCGCGAAACTCAATACTTTAAATACAACGAGGTATTTACGATATGGCTTAACTGTATTGTTAAAAATTGAAAGAAGCAAATGCCAGCGTTTACACAGAGATTTATTACAAACTTGAATTACCATGTTTGTAGAAATGTGTTTTGAAAACTAAGAATAAATAAGGTCGTATAAAACATGCCAGTCATGGCATTTTGTTTAATGCATTATTAGTCTTGACTTTAATCCAATAAAATTATAGGTATATCACTTACTTTATATCATGTACTTATAAATGATACTTTGGAATTAAAACAAATATAAATGAACTAGATTCAAACACGAATAAACCCACGTTTGCTTTAAACGGGGCGTTTAACAAATTGTTCATGAGCTGGTATTTGCATAATGTGAAATCTAAGCATCATCGATGAAGAAATGAATACAATTAAGTCAATAAGCAAACAAAATAACTTTGAAAACAACAACAACATCAATTTGTATTAGCAAATATTAAGTGTTTGACGAAACAAATAAAATAATGTGTGAATATTTTACGAAAAAAAAAAATTAATGTGTAAACAAATTGTAGAATATGTGCACACTGTAATGCGTATATTATACGTTATTATATAAATATTACATGTCTGACAGGGTGACAGTAAATTTGTCCACTTGAGGAAATACTGTCAACCGAGGCGAAGCCGAGTTTGACAGTATTTTTCCGAAAGTTGACAAATTTACTGTCACCCTGTCAGACATGTAATATTAATTTTATTATACCGAAAAAACTATTCAAACACGAACAATTCATATGAACCATGAATTTTTTTTATATTCAATAATTGTATTTAATTTCAGCAATGAACAACCATTAATGTTTTGATAACAATATCGGAAATACAAATTTACAACGGAAATGCAAAACTGCGTACTGCGCATGCGAGAATGGGACAGTATCATTTTTTACCATTCCGCACGTGATTGCTAAGGTAGCGGGCGACAGTATTTTTTGGACAGTAAATGTTTTCCCGCTGGGTCTGATAGAATTTCTATGTCACGATGGCCTATGGGAGTTTAGCATTGTGAATAAAAGTGAGGTTTAATAAAACTGTATAACATTTGAACATCGCTACAACATAAACGTATATTTTGTTTTATAAAATATGATATTTGCAATCAAAATATTTTTTAATCAGGTCCGGTAGAATTACTATTTACCAGAAATGTTCACAAACAACGCATACAATAGTAAAAAATAAAAATATAGATCTTATAACCCAATGTCGCATTTAAGTAAGAACATTCAAGCGAGAATGAGCCCCTCCTTTAATCGGCAAATGAACAACGATTTGTTATTCTTATTTCTTATTTTTTTCCAACCGAGATTTATCAAACTTATCGTGTACCTAATATCTAATTCGTATCATAGGGAGAAAAGTGCACAAGAAGGTCAATCAAGATATTTTATCTCCCCAAAACAGCTGAGTCACTCGTTGTCCATGTTATGCAAAGCAAGAACGATACACGGGAAGACACACTTCATTTCATTTGTCAAACAGTGATTTTCGTAATATGCAGATCTAAATGAAATTTGGTTTTCTGTATTTTGATTTTGTGTTGGTTAATTTGAAAATCGAAACACGTCTTTATATTTGTTGTTTTTCATGTTTTGTTTTCGAATGCTCAACGAAAAATAAAGACGTTATATACCCGGACAGTATTGTCAACACATATTAGTTCGTACTCCCATTTTCAAATAATTGAAACAAAAATAAAATTCAGAAAAACCAAGTTTATTTCTGAATAGCGTGTTTCGTTGCAAACATTATATATAACACATAATAAGATATTTATTTCCCGAAGTGTGTGTACCGTCGACCGTTTATGCTTTGTTAAAACAGTAAACGAAATACGAGTGACTTCTTCGGAAAAAAATTATAAGTGGAATATCTCTCCCTTAGGTACGCAGATGCTATTGAATAAATATAAGCATGACATCGGTTAAGTAAAGTAATTGATAGCTTAACCATTGTGTGTNTGTGACAAAGTGAAAACACCAAAAAAGTTCCTCAACTTGGAATTGATGTTGTAATTTTCGCAGAGGGGAATAGTGTAACACAAAATCGGTAAGATTTATGCATTTTATAACATTTTTGTTTTTTAATATGCAGGTTAAAACTATGGCGACATCAGCTGTCAGGGTTGTCTGAGAATGAATCATTATATATATATATGCAGTTAAACAAATTGGTGTATCGCTTAACAATGGGCATACTAATGCACAACATATGTCAAACATGAAATCAATTGACGTCAATACCTTACATTCGTTACCTAATTTCCAGAGGTTGTATATTTAACACCAAAATTCCTTGACTAAAACAGTAGAGATATGAGACCGCACAGGTCATTTTGGTTGAAGTTTCGGAAATTTTATTAGTTAATTAGAGCTTGTGTGAGGACTCGAAAAACGCCATGATCATGATAAAATAAAATGCAAAGAACTATTATTTGCGTTATCGTATAACAAAAAACCTGAAACCCCTGAAACAATATAGTTTTGCAAATAATAAATGATTGTCACTTGGTGAGACAGTGTCAAGCCTTTGATCGGAACATAATATGGATATTAAATAATTGGCTTTGTCAAGTCATTAGATAAGGCAAAGTAAATAAGTAAAAAAAATATTTCGTCGCGGTCTCAAGGCCCCCCCCCCAAAAAAAAAAAAGTCGCGGGGCCCTTAGGCCTACTCTGCCTGATGGGTAATCCAGGACAGTGCGGTGCGCTGTGTTTATGATGATCTGCTATGTCTTTGTGGTTGTATGATATGCTTAAATGATGATATGCTGTGTGTTAGTAATGGTATGCCTAATTAGTCTTTTGCCAGCAACGACACATTAACACTACATACGACATCGACGCAGAACAAAATGAATTAATCTATCATATGAATGATTCACAGTAATCAACCATCTAACCACACGACGATTCCGCGATATGTAGACAATACATGTATATACAGCGTGTTTCATTATAAATTGTCGGATGTTGAGTTGCCATTGTGTGCGTCGTGTCATGTGTAGTGTTGATTGTCACGTGTCGCCTTAAAATACACACAAACGAAATTCAATGTTGCACTAACCAGATTTTGTAATAATGTTTTTAAGCAATACATTTTGACAAAGTATTCAATTCTCAAAACAGTTTTAAGGTTGAATTAATGATCAGAGTAGCCTTAATCCGATTTTCGGATCATTACGGAGAATTCCGAACGAAATTAATATTGGAAAACGATATCATGTTCGGATCCGCGCTAGGTAAGTTTATTGACAGAGGGAAATTATTATACCATATTTGTATAGCGCTCTTTTTACACATAATTGTGCGTTCAAAAGCGCTTAAATCACACAAAATATGTTTAACTTTTTGAACAAGAACGATTTAACATGCCAACGCATTCTGGAAACATATATCTATGACTCCTCGTTAACATCAGTACGATGTAAACACAAGAAGTATATTTACGTGGTCATCCTTATACCCATGTTGCTGGCCTACAGTGATCCTCGATGGCGATCCTTGATGATGATCCTAACTCAAACTAGTTCAAAGCCCATAGTTATTTTTTATATGATTTATAAATAAAATCAATGGTCGAAAGATTCTGAAAACAAAAGGCTATCGTTCCTAAAGCGCGTTCCTATTTATAACTTCCGCGCCATGATACTTTGAGAACAACCTTAGCCAATCAGGCTCTTGCGTCTCGTATAACGTAAAATCCAATCGACCAATCGTTGACCTCATGACATTCCAAGAATATCTAAGATTGATAATTCTCTGTACAAGAAATGTTTATGAAAACTATATCCAAAAGCCATTTCAAACATGAATGGAACATATAGTGAACGCTTTTTAAATCGGCGTAAGATCGGTTGCGGTATATATCTCAGTCCATTTAAAACGTACGCTACTGAAAATTCCAATATAAATATTAGAGCGGTATTAAACAAAATTTGCTTGATTCCATCTTTTAAATTTTGTAAACATATTTAAATAACTAACAAAATATTTAAGGCACGGGGATACAATTTTGCCCGAGCACATCGTCCAATTATGATTTTTTTCACATCAAATCAGGAACAGAGTATGCTTAATATGCGTGTACTGACACCCACTTAGCAAGTAACGAAACAAAACAAAAACGAGTAATAATTCATTAATTTACCTTGGGTTTAACTAATAACCCCGTAATAGCTGGTATAGCTGGTGCCCTCTCAGTGGTTTATATCACATCGGAAAACACCAAAACATGTGCGCATAAAATTATACTTACGGTTGAATATAATCCACATTATTCCACTACGTACTCACACATTTAATAATTGTTCACATTTTGACCAATATTTTAAATTTCGAATATGTCCAATGCCTTCTTTGATGTAAATATACTTCCCATGACAATTAATGCATCACATACACGTGTTATTCGAAAATACTGATTAGTTTAACAAAAGGCGTACGCAAAAGCAGGTACGACACAGTTATTGTTTTGTTTACATTTAATAAGTAAAAGTGTTTATTATTGTTCATTTATCGTGTTTATTTTAATGTTATTTTCATTTGACTTTTTTACATTTTTTTCCCCGAATAATTCGATACGTATTTAAATTAGCTTATGTCGCCTTAATAATGTATGCACCCCCTCAACGTCTATAGGAGTGTCTGATTTACAATCGATATCTGCTTTAACATTACATAGCGTGTACGTGTATCTACATTTATCACATGCTATACCTTGTTTTCAATGTTATACAGACATTACGTATTTTTTATATAACCAGTTTAATTTAATGTCGATGTATATATAATACATTCCATTTCTTATTGCATTTTTCAAAACTATTACGTTCAACAGTTTCTGGAGTTTTTCTTAAAACTCTATCATTGGTAATAAGCTTTGGCACTGTATAATTGAATACCAAAAATTACATTGTGCCGTTTTGTAACTATACTACATTAGTAATGTGTTTGCATTGTAGTCAACAGAAAACAATAAAACATGTTTTCCGGATGCACAAATAGTCAACAATTTGTGAAATGTTTTTTTTATTATTGTGATATGTTTAATGATTAATGTAATTGCGTAAACAAAACATACAAGACATACATTTTGTCCAAACAATACTTTCTTATCAATTGGTGTTTGTTCATAAAACAAATATATGCAACGCACATATGTTACGTTATTTTTCACACTCGAAATGCCAGAAGAGTGTCTGTTAAGAGAACATGCAGAAACACAAGCTCACCTTGACCCATATTTAAAAACTAATTTGAAAGTGTGACCTTTGAGCATACGAGTTAAACATGGGGATGACTCAATTTTATGATAAAAAATGAAGTTTCCGAGTGGGCTCGATCAGAATTGAACAGACACAATGTTTGTGAATATCAATTGACAAAATATTGCACTACGTAACTCTCAAACCTATAAGGTTGCAAACCATTCTTATCATCATAGGTAAAATATTGGTTATTATTACAGGAAAACATGACTTGAGCTTTCACTCGCTATCATATTAAGCTTGAAGTATGCTCACTGCAATGTATTTAATAAATTCAGCTAAGCATACTGCTGTAACTAACCTATCTGAGGATCACCGCATTAGTAAATCGAGAACATTCTTTTTACTACTTTAAATCTGCTTATATAGATATTTGCAGACATAATTGTGCACATAAAACCAACTCATGTGCTTTATAAAGAGTCAACGCGCATTAGTAGTTATAACATCAACGTAAACTGTTAACTTGTCATAAAATTACAGTATTTTAGGTGAAAAGGTATTATGTTCTTCAGTCATTCACAAACGTATGTGTTAGCAAATATGACTGAAACACTCATTGGTCTCCAGGGGAGGGGGGTGGGGCTCACAGGGGGAATTGTAAGCTTGACTTCTCTTGGGGTCATAAGGTTGGTTTGTCATCGCTATTAATATTTGGACTTGTCAATCTCAACGAATAGCTGCCTTTTTTCCCCCCAATATTTCCGGGTTATGTACTGCTTACGATTTTACAACCAGCTTTATGTACATACAATGTCCTATTGTGAGATCGATTGCTCCATTTCCAGTGTAATCCGGAAATTCAAAAATAAAAAAAGTGAAGTAACAATAAGTCTTTACAAGGATCATCTTTGAGCCAGTCATACAGGGATTTGCGTTTGGTATGGATATATGATTACACACAGATGTATTTTGCTTTGGGAGTGATCTGTTCTTAAATCTTAATAATTTTGCCGAATGATTTTCATTTTATATTTATTGACGAGTGTTCATATAAAGTTTAATTTAGATAACTAAAACAGTAACTTACGTTAAAAATAAGCAGTTTCTTGAATAGTGCGCAGAACAGTATGCTTTTGTTAAGTGTATGCATGTTTAATAGTCAAATTCCTTTGGTAAAAATGTATGTGTTTAATTATACAAAATATATGCAACTTTTGTACGTTCAGTCAAGATTTAATGAAAAATAAAGTTTATATTACACCCCCCCCCCAAAAAAAAACACAAAATGTTTACCCTTTATTTATAGAAAAAAAAACACTATGTATTGATAGGATTACTAAACAAATTTGTCTTGTTTGTTATGCATGAGTGTATTGAACAATCGACCCAAATTAGTAGTTTTAGATACATTCATTGAATTTGATAAGATTTTTTGGAACAAAATGATACAATTGTAACTCGATATTTGAATAAAACATACAACCACGTAAAGATTTGAATATTTACATATACAAATATCAATATAAAATCTAATGCTTTCTGGAGTGATATTCAATACAAATTGTTCTTATACTGGTTTATTGTTTATGCCAGAATACTAGTTTACATAAAAATGTATTATTTATCTTATTTTTCGGGTATAAGGGAAAGTTCAGCTGTGATAAATTACTAGAAGAATAGTACCACCACATAATGGTAAGCATATTAACTGCCAAAAGCGAGCCTAATTCATTCATTCAATATTTAAAGAATTAATTAAGTAAATGGTTTCAATATAAACAAAGTGATGTTTTTTTCAAGTTTATTCCTTTCATGCTCCTTATGTACGAATTTCAAAATAGTTGTTTAGACTCATTTTGCAAAATAGCTCAACATGTGTTTTGCACAAAATCAATACTAAGGTGACAACAATAAGACCCTCAGCGGAGAAAAATAATGTATATGCCAACAGATCTACGCCGAACTGTGTATATTCTTTCAGGGCTCCGTTGCAAGCAGCTCCTAGAGTAAATGCTAGGAGTCCAAAGTAGTGCTTTACGAAGAAAACAATTCAGAATCGTTCGAACATAATCAGCTTAATAACCGTTTAATCGATGAATATTTCAAACAAATGAAAGTTTAAAGATCGGACGTTAACATATCCGGTTCCAATTCGAAGTTATGTAAGCATCAATTCATTGTTTTTCAAACAAAAACATGGTGGTATTCATTAGAAATAAAAAGAATACCTACAGAGCGACGCAGATGTTTACAACGAAATAGTCGAAAGTCGACGTAAACTCTATAAGCGTGCATGGTCTCATATACGAACTTCACAAAAACCAAACAATTGACTAAAGAAAGGATACAATTTGTGTGAACGTAACTGCACTCAATGTGTTGCTGATGTACTGGGATGGCTGCCAGAGATAACAGAAACAAATGGAAGAACCCATATCTCGTTCGAAAATTGGTTTAAGGGTTTAGA
Source organism: Dreissena rostriformis (assembly GCA_007657795.1). Lineage (NCBI taxonomy): Eukaryota > Metazoa > Mollusca > Bivalvia > Myida > Dreissenidae > Dreissena > Dreissena rostriformis. The sequence continues at coordinate 55,767 of VMBQ01004654.1, forward strand.
AAAGTATCTTAAAAAAGATCTAACAACTATAATGACCCAAGACGAATTTTCTTTGCAGGTAAAACATGCTTTCCACTTAGTAAGCTATAATGAGGACGGGTAGTTGTCGGTGTCGTCGTCGTCGTGTCAAATTACAATAAACAACAAATGCTTGGTATGATAATAACGATATTTTTATTCTAAGAATGAATAAGATTAACTGTACGGAATACTAATCTTCAATAAGAAATTAACTTTACTATATTATAATTGCTTTCTAAACTTTATGTAAAAATACTATCAATGTTTACGGAAAAGTAATAAAGTTACGTACTCAAATATCCTTAAGAACTATCCTGGCCGAGATGGAACGAGAAAGGCCCCGAAAACTCAGCGTTCTATGTATTTATAAAACGCGCCGGAGAACTTACAAACATTATGACGTCATTGCAACTGACCAATTAACAATCATGATGTAAGAAAACTGACCAATCAGAAGCAAGCTTTAAATGAACAAAGTACCAAGTACACAAATCTTCCGAGAAAGGAAATAATTCCCTTTAAAATAGCTAAGCATAATAATAGTGTCCTATTATTTTATCAAAGAACAATATTGAACGATTGGTAAAACCATTTGGTGCATATTAACCTATTTACTGTAAGGCATAGTTTTTACCATTAACAACAATAACAAATTGATTATCTACTCTTTGCAAATGGATGAAGGACATAAAATGTGCAGAATAAACATACACCGAGTAACTGGATACAAAGGGATTTATCTACGTATATATGACGCTGGTTTATATATGTTATCAACGTCTGTCACTGATATAAAAACAACAATATTACAAATGGAATTGAAATTCGCGAACCCGGAAGTAAAGGTAAACATTTAAACAATATTACGAAATGTGATAGCTCACATTACAATATGATTTCTGTTCTGACAATATTCAATGCTTCTGGTGAATACTTTCCTCCTACGATTGTACTTCCGAAAGAAGGTGACTTTGAGATAGATTGTTCAGGTTTCAAAGATGCAAGTTACTGTTCAACTCCGGATGGCTGTGCCTTGGTTAATTCCGAAACATTTGAAAGTTTGTTTACAACTCTTAAATCATTTGTCACAATGAAACAAATTGACACACCGATCATAGTGTTTCCTGAAGGTCACTCATCAGATATCAATCAAAAGGGCGTTGAGTTTTGTGACAAGAATGGCATCATTTCTATGATTTGTTTCGAAATGCAAACCACTTACTTCTAGATCCAATGACGGTTGCGTGGCTAGATGCAGTTCAGCAATGGCAGAGGACGAACAATACCCATACCATACTAATTTACAACTTTCCGACTGTATTTCAAGAAACTTGGAAACAATTCGCAACGATTGAAAATGCTCAGAATGGTTTTAATGAATATGGATTGCTCCCCTTTAACGTGCCTAATAAACAATCAAGGAAACGAGAATACATTGTGTATAATGGTGTAACAACGAAATCTGTATAGCTGGCAGTCCGCACATGTATATATATTATCGGTGTTAGTAGCGCTGTTACGACTGCGAAAACGGGAATAAATAGAGACTTGGGACACAAATGCGATAGAAAGTCTTCCGTAAGAGGCAGTAACAGCACAGATAAAGCAAAACGACTGTCTTTCTATTAATCTCTATCCCTGCCTCCAAACAATCATTGATATTAAGCCATGTGTGCAAGTAACATTAAGTGTATGTATGTTTTATTATTGTTCAATTCGATAAGCATATTTATGCATCGCAAAACATAGTATACGTTAATGTTATCTCATAGTTTTGCATAATCCATCTGCATTTACCCATTTATGCCTAGTGGACTCTCCTTTCCTTCTAAATTGGATCAATTTATTTCCAAAATTAGGGATGTCTAGTATATTTATTTCTATATTTAGAATATTTCTCACAGAAATTCCTCTGAGCAAACAGCGCAGACCCTGATGAGACGCCGCATCATGCGGCGTCTCATCTGGGTCTACGCTGTTTGCCAAGGCCTTTTTTCTAGACGCTAGGCATAAATGGGTTTAACAAAATCATTACTTATCTTATTGACCTTTATAGATCCCGTTTGATAACATGTATATATGTAACTATTCCCTACTTAATTATGCTTGTGACTGTCAAGTTTTGTAATCAATGCCTTTCTAATAGTACATGCATGAATTCACTGATGTTTTATCAAGAATGATACGTGCTGTTACTAGCCCCTGACATAGCCCAAAATTATAGCTACTTTAAGAGACGTGCAGGTTGTAATGCTATTTTTAACGAAAAGCATTTTTATGCTTTGATTATTGCAATTGTTTTCATTGTATTTATATACGGGGTTTTGTTTGTAATTTTTCTTGACATTTGTGTATTAATATAATTCCTGGTGTTGTTGCTGTTGTTGATTTTGATTTACGTCTGAAAGCTAATCAATTTAGACATTAGATCCATGTATTCCAATATATTAGTAGGGAGGGCACACATGTAAATCAGCAAATGGGAGTTGTAGAATGCAATATGCTGTATGTATTACTTTAAATACAGCATTCCCTAAAATACTGCATTCCCTGTATGCTCATCTGTTTGGTTCATTGTTCGACTAGAAAAAATCTTCCAAAATTCTAAGCAATTGGAATAATGAAGCCATATCATTTGGACAAGGATACAAATAATCGTATAATAGCTACCATTTGTAGCTTATTCAAAATGTCTCTTTAATGAGAAGTTCTCCCAACTTTCATTGTGATATTATTCAACAATGGAGTATTACTTCACACTATTTAGGGCAAGATATTGATCTTGCTTTAGTTTCATGTGCTCATGGTTTGTGTTAGAGCTTCGTGGTTTCCTTTAAAGCGCCTTAACTAAATTTTTATGAATAAGTTTTTAACAATTATCTACATAATTTAACTATTCAACACAAAAAAATGTGTGCATGTCAGCACTTAACGCTTTGGTGTTCTGCTTTTGCGACTTTTATGGTACTTTTTGACAGGACAGGACGATGAACTTTTTTATTTAAGCCTTCGATTAGGGTCCTTATTTGCATGTGTGGTCAGAACATGTAAGGACTCTTCGTTTCGGTTTTTTATTTAACACTTTATTTGACATTATTTTTAAGTATGAAAATAATAAATTTGCTTATATTTGCAGACAGGGTGTATATTTGTGTCAGTGTTCGGGTTTAGATAATGTTTATGTACTTTTTTATTTATAAAGTAACGCAGTTCGTCGTTATATTCGGTATTGTGGTATTCGGTGTGGTTTATATGCAAACTTTGATAGCATTCCCTCATTTTGTTGTTTTGGGACACATCAACTCTATATTGTCTGGAATGTACCTTATAATTGCAATATTTATTTAAAAAAGTTAACTAATAAATTACATATAATTTGGTTTTATTTTGATTGTTTTCAATAGTGCATTTTGCTTAACGCAATATTTGAGCCAACGTTAAGATTTAGAGTAATTATATTGCGTTATGTAATACTACAGGATTTTTATCAATCATATAAAGAGTATGACAATAATAAAGAAAGATATGTATAATATAAACAGAAACATCTCAAATATTCATGTATCCTTAAACTAAAACTGTTAGTGCAAATATCGTTCCATACGTACCGTTTTCAAAGCTGAAATGCGCAACTATGAATCCGTCCTTCATTGTTTTATTCAAGCGACATCTTTGCCTTGATCGCTAGGCAGACTTTTCCGAACTTTAACCGGCATGTTCATTGGACAGTCCTCTTTGCAAAATATTCAAATCATTCCGAGTCGTTTATTTATTTGGTCTTGTGGTCCTCGACAAAGTTTGCTCAGATTTTGCATCTGTGGTCAAAATTGGGTTGGTTTGACTTTGCCACAACACCAGTCTTACATTGTCTTTATTTAGGAAAACGTTTTAAATCGTCTTGTATAAAACCTCAACGACCAAAGCCTGCATAGCTGATGAGTAGCATCATTAAGAGGTACTATACAACGAATTTAAAAATAATTCTCTTTGGTCAAAAGTCCGAGAGTCACCAGTTTTAAGTAGACTTACAAAAGGAACGCGTTTCAAAATTGTCTTGCTATACACTGCAAAGCCTAGACCTTTCACATTTATGATTTTTATCATCTTTAAGTCCTCTAAGTTTGTTCTTACTTATTGTAGTTGACTTATCTTGGCTCTATTATTCTGTATGAAGCCTCATCTACCGGTCCTCTGCAACTTTGTTCAAACTTTGTACGACTTCCGTAAACCCTTGCAGAACCTCTGCACATGCAACAGTATCTCTGCAGCCCTGGACGCACTGTTTGAAGTAAACGTAATTACCCAAATGTTCCAGAGTACTGTCCTATTGAGTACCGTACATTTTCTTCAGATATTGTCCCGCTCGCATCCGCAGGAGAAGTGACCAACTTGTTGTATTTAAGAGTTTAGTTACAGGTCGTGTCCGCCTCTTCACGAGTTCAATGGTATCGACCTGACCCTGTGACCTTTCAGGAGAAAATATTTAATTTTGAGCCAAATTAGGTCAAATTTACCCCGGCTGCCCGGGTATTCGCCAAAGAGATAATTTAGATCCAAATAGACCAGCACACGATGGCCAATGAGACCTTAATATGCGCTGGTAGACAATTAGAAGACAATTCATGCATGGTTGTCCTTAACAGGACATGAGCTTGATTAGCAGAGCCACCCGCAGAACTCTCGCCCAGGTCGCGACGCGCACGCTCCAGCAACTGACCGAGAGTGACCAACTTGTGTGTGTGTCTTCATTTTTTATCGATTGCACCGGGATTGTCTCCCATATGGCCATCGCCCCCAGAAAGACATGTTAGTTGGTTACGGGGGATAGTGCAAGATACAGGAGACACCCCGTTCCAGAGGTGACCCTGGGTCTTTTAGTGCCCGGTGTATAGCACCTAGTACACTGCACCTCGGTTTAACGTCTCATGCGAAAGACGAGTAAGTAGGTTAGGTGCAGCGGGGGATCGAACCAGCGATCTCTGGATTGTGAAGCCAGTGTGTTACCACTAGACCACGGATCCGCTATCCGGACCAACTTGCCAATTGTCAAGCCTTTATATACTGGCGAACCGAACGAAACATAGCAAGGGACTCGGAAAATCACGAGCCTTTCCGAATGCCCGCCGAACTCTACGGAGTTTGTCGATCATGCATTTCTCCTTCACTGCCAAAGACACGAGCCGAATTTATATGCGTGGATTTTTAAGACACATTCATAAACGATAAATGCTCTAAACATGCTTAAAACATCATTTCTTACATGTATATTAACTTTTCGATATTGTTTACTTGGCAAATGTAAGCTAATGGAGGTAATTATAGTAAAACAGTGAACAAGCGTAAAACACCTTATCCGACCCCGAAACCTTTCACATAGGATGACGATTAGCATTAACTGTAGTAAGAAATTATTGCAACCAAACAAAGTGTGGAGATTTTGATAGTATTGCCTTAAAACATTGCAATTTCGCGCAGTACATAGAGAATACTAGGTCGGTGCCGAATGAAGCGATGTTTATTTTGCAAGGCTTAGAAAATCTGAACTACGAGCCTTGGCGAGTGGTTAAGATTTTCGGGCCGAGCAAAATGAACTTTTCTTTATTCGGCACCGGCCTAGTATTCGATTTATCCCATCATTTTTTTAGTCGTCATTTATTTCTTTAAACTTATATTACCGAACCAGCTTTCCGTATTTTATTTTCATCACTTGATTACGCAATTTATGCCGTATCTCGTGTGACGTCATTTCGGTGACGAAACATTATGTGACAATAATATGAACGTGGTGATTTTTTAACAGTAAAATATGTGTTAAAAGCATCGAACGAATCCAAAACGTATTTCGGATTGTGTGTTTGTCATGCATAACATCTTAAGAACAGACACTGGAAGTGTATATCGTGGTAACTTTATTGTTATTAGCATCGTGATAAAGTTGCCATTAAGGTACCGTAAGCGTGTCGTTTATACTAAATTTAGTTTTTATTATGACTCCTGTCAAAGCTTAAATAATGGCATTTATCTTTTATACAGCACAGTTTCAGCTGCATATCGATATTTTAATTACCCAAAATAATGTGCTACGTGTAATTATAATTATTTCCGATTTTTTTTTTTTTTTTTTTTTGTTGCTTAATTTCATNTCTTGTGTGTAACGTTTAATTTCTACATCGGCAATATAATCGTCTGGTAAAAAATCTAGATTCGGGTTATTTGTATCGTCTACTACATAGTCTGGCGAGTCAGATGTGCGTGAGTTAAAATCACCAGCAAGTAAAATATAACAATTGCTTTGACACTTCGCATCGATTTCTGTTATAAAAGTTGTCAGTCTATCAAAAATATTGTTATCGATCATTGTTTGGCGACTACTATCATCTGGTATAACATAGCATAAACAAACATATAAATCTTTTTCTAACATCAATGTATCTTTTGAGATTTTTATGCATATTATGTCGTCCTGGCTTTGAAAAATTAGTGTCTCATCACATACAAATTTATTTCGTAGATAAATGACGATACCACCTGAAGAACGTTTACTGCCCTTCTTATTTTCTATCCTGTTCAAAACATAGTACTCGAAGTTATCAACATGTAGATCAGAGTTTATATTTGTCCAAGTTTCTGTTAAAAGTATAACATCATTATTTTCAAAAACTGTTTTTAATTCAGCTGAGCAAAGTTTATTAGTTCTCCGTGTAATTAAACCCTGTACATTAAGAACAACGCACCGAAGCGTAGCCTTCTCCCCATCGTTCTAATTTGTTGGTCTATTTATAGCTGGCGGGATAAACCCGATGTCATCTTCATATAAACATGTTTAATTTAACTTATTTTTCGGGTATAAGGGAAAGTTCAGCTGTGATTAATTGCCAGAAGAATAGTACGACAACATAATGGTAAGCATATGAACTGCCAAAAGCGAGCCTAATTAATTCATTCAATATTTAAAGAATGTAAAGACATGTTTGCAATGTTTCAACAATTAAGTAAATGGTTTCAATATAAACAAAGTGATGTTTTTTCAATTTTATTCCTTTCATGCTCCTTATGTACGAATTTCAAAATAGTTGTTTAGACTCATTTTGAAAAATAGCTCAACATGTGTTTTGCACAAAATCAATACTAAGGTGACAACAATAAGACCATCAGCGGAGAAAAATAATGTATATGCCAACAGATCTACGCCGGACTGTGTATATTCTTTCAGGGTTCCGTTGCAAGTAGCCCCAAGAGTAAATGCTAGGAGTCCAAAGTAGTGCTTTACGAAAAAAACAATTCAGAATCGTTTGAACATAATCAGCTTAATAACCGTTTAACCGATGCTCTGGGACACGATGAATATATCAAACAAATGAAGGTTTATAGACCGGACGTTAACATATCCGGTTCCAATTCGAAGTTATGTAAGCATCAATTCATTGTCTTTCAAACAAAAACATGGGGGTATTCATTAGAAAAAATAATTCGATCATAACAATTCAACGAGGAAAAACTGAAGAAATTGTCAAAAACAAAAGGATAACTTCTGAGCGACGCAGATGCTTACAACGAAATAACCCGCCTATAGTCGACGAAAACTCTATAAGCGTGCATAGTCTCATATACGAACTTCAGAACAAAAAATGTATTAAAGAAAGGGTACGATTTGTGTAAACGTAACTGCACTCATTTTGTTGCTGATGTTCTGGGATGGCTGCCAGAGAAACAAATGGAAGAACCCGTATCACGTTCGAAAATTGGTTTTAGGGTTTAGAAAAGTATCTTAAAAAAAGATCTAATAACTATAATGACCCAAGACGAATTTTCTTTGCATGTAAAACTTGCTTTCCTCTTTCTGTCGAAGCCGATCAAGTATTTGCGCCAACAGGAGCTAGCATTGTGGATCAAAACCATACGATTTCTGTTCTGACAATATTCAATGCTTCTGGTGAATACTAACCTCCTACGATTGTACTTCCGAAAGAAGGTGACTATAAGATACATTGTTCTGGTTTCAAATATGCAAGTTACTGTATAACGCCGGATGGCTGGCCTCGGTTAATTCCGAAACATTTGAAAGTTTGCTTACAACTCTTAAATCATTTGTTACAATGAAACACACCGATCAAAGTGTTTGCTGAAGGTCACTCATTAGATATCAATCAAAAGGACGTTGAGTTTTGTGACAAGAATGGCATCATTCTTTATGATTTGTTTCGAAACGCCAACCACTTACTTCTAGATCCAATGACGATTGCGTGGCTAGATGCAGTTCAGCAATGGCAGAGGACGAACAATAGGCACGACATACCAATTTACAACTTTCCGACTGTATTTAAGGAAACTTGGAAACAATTCGCAACGATTGAAAATTCTCAGACAGGCTTTCATGAATATTGATTGCCCCCCTTTACCGTGCCTAATAAACAATCAATGAAACGAGAATGCATTGTGCAAGCGTTTAATGGTGTAACAACGAAATCTGTATAGCTGGCAGTCCGCACATGTATCTATATTATTGGTATATGTAGCGCAGTTACGACTGCAAAAAAGGGAATAAATAGAGACTTGGGACACAAATGCGACAGAAAGTCTTCCGTAAGAGGTAGGGACAGCACAGATAAAGCAAAACGACTGTCTTTCTATTAATCTCTTTCACTGCCTGCAAACAATCATTGATATTAAGCCATGTGTGCAAGTAACATTAAGTTAATGTATGTTTTATTATTATTCAATTCGATTAGCATGTTTATGTATCGCAAAACATAGTAGTGTATACGTTAATGTTATCTCATAGTTTGGTATTAGCCATCTGCATGTGTTTACTACATAGGATTAACTTAAATCATTAATTATCTTATTGACCTTTACAGATTCCGTTTGGGAACATGTATATGTGTAATTTTTCCTTGCTTAATTATGCTTTTGACTGTCATGCTAAGTTTCAATGCCTTTCTAAAAGTATGAATACTCTGATGTGTTATCAGGAATGATTAGCACTGTTGTTAGCCCCTGAAATAGCCACAAATTATAGCTAGGTTAAGGGACGTGCAGGTTGTAATGCTATTTATAACGAAAAGCAGTTTTATGCTTTGATTATTGCAATTGTTTTCATTGTATTTATATACGGGGTTTTGTTTGTAATTTTTATTGACATTTGTGTATTAATATAATTCCTGGTGTTGTTGCTGTTGTTGATTTTGATTTAAATCTGAATGCTAATCAATTTAGACATTATATCCATGTATTCCAATCGATTAGTAGAGAGGGCAAACATGTAAATCAGCAGATGGGAGAATGTGTAGAATGCAATATGTTGTCTGTATTCCTTTAAATACAGCATTTCCTGTGTGCTCATCTGTTTGGTTAATTGATTGACCAGAAAATCTCTTCCAAAATGCTTAGCAATGGGACTAATGAAGCCATATCATTTGGACAAGGATACACATTATCGTATAATAGCTATTATTTGGAGGTTATTCAAAATGTCCCTTTTACTGAGAAGTTCTTCCAACTTGCATTGTGATATTATTCAACAATGGAGTATTACTTCACACTATTTATGGCAAGATATTCATTTTGCTTTAGTTTGCAAGTGCTCATGGTATGTGTAAAAGCTTCGTGGTTTCCTTTAAAACGCCTTAACTAAGTTTTTATGAATAATATTTTAGCAATTAACTACATAATTTAACTATTCAAAACAAAAAAGTGTGCATATTAGGACTTTACGCTTTGGTGTTCTGCCTGACTTTTTGAAAGGACAGGACGATGTACTTCATTTATTTAAGCCTTCGATTAATGTCCTTATTTGCATGTGTGGTCAGAACATGTATGGACTCTTCGTTTCGGGTTTGCATTTAACGCTTTATTTGACATTACTTTTAAGTATGAACATAACGAATTTGCTTATATTTGCATACAGGGTGTATATTTGTGTCAGTGTTCGGGTTAAGATCATTTTTATGTACTTTTTTATTTATATATAAGTAACGCAGTTCGTCGTTATATTCGGTATTGTGGTATTCAATGTGGTTTATATGCAAACTTTGATAGCACTCACTCATTTTGTTGTTTTGGGACACATCAACTCTATGCTGTCTGGAATGTACCTTAAAATTGCAATACTTGTTTAAACCAGTTTACTAATAAATTACATAATTTTGTGTTTTATTTTGATTGTTTTCATAAGTTTATTTTGCTTAACGCAATATTTAAGCCAACGTTAAGACTTAGAGTAATTATATTGCGTTATTTAATACTACGGGATTTTTATCAATCACATTAAGAGTAGGACAATAATAGAGAAAGTAAATTATAATATAAACAGAAACATCTCAAATATTCAATTTAACCTTAAACTAAAAGGGTAAGCGAAAATATTGTTCCATACGTACCGTTTTCAAAGCTGAAATGCGCAACTATGAATCCATTTATTTCTAGCTCACCTGTGCAGAACGTGCTCATGGTGAGCTATTGGAATACCCTGATGTCCGTCCGTCTGTTTCTGTAATCGTGCTTCCGCCCTTCATTTATTTATTCAAACGACATCTACGCCTTTATCGCTCGGCAGAATTTTCCGAACTTTCACCAGCATGTTCATTAGGCAGTCCTCTTTGCAAAATATTCAAATCATTCCGAGTCGTTAATTTATTTGGTCTTGTGGTCCTCTACAAAGTTTGCTCAGAGTTTGCCTCTGTGGTCAAAATTGGGTTTGTTTGACTTTGCCACAACACCAGTGTTACATTGTCTTTTATTTAGGAAAACATTTTAAAATCGTCTTGTATAAAACCTCAGCGCCCAAGGCCTGCATAGTTGCTGAGTAGCATCATTTAGAGGTACTATACAACGAAATTAAAAATAATTCACTGTGGTCAAAAGTTCGGGAGTCACCAGTTTTTAGTAGACTTACAAAAGGAACATGTTTCAAAATTGTCTTGCTATTCACTGCAAAGCCTAGACCTTTCACATTTATGATTTTTTATCATCTTGAAGTCCACAAGTTTGTTCTTACTTATTGTAATTGACGTATCTGGGCTCTAATATTCTGTATGAAACCTACAGGTCCTCTGCGATTTTGTTCAAACTTTGTACGACTTCCGTAAACCCTCTGAAGAACTTCTACACATGCAACAGTATTTCTGCAGCCCGGGAAGCACCGTTTTAAGTAAACGTAATATCCCAAATGTTCCAGAGTACTATCCTAATGAGTACATTTTCTTCAGATATTGTCATCCGCATATATACATCTCTGGACGGGTTGCTAATAACTAACCGTTAAAATAAATGTAATTTTTGTAATAGTATTAAAACACGCAAGGCCCGTTCAAAAAAACGATTTGTTCGCATGAGTTTGTCAAAAATGATGCGCTTTAAAATGATAATCGAGAGTGTAACCTATGAATAATTGTAAAAATTGTTCTTAAACTTCATGCAATAACGGTGCGAATGTTACATGAATTTATTACTCATGCAATTGATAACTCGTTTTAAAATTATTCGCAAATAAACTACAATAATGGCTTCTTATTCTTAATTTTTGAAATCGAGTTCAAACAAAAAACAATGTGTTGACTATTCATTTCAAAGCTAAATCGTGTAAAAGGGAGAACAGTTCTCAAAAAAGTCGATCGTGGTATCCTCATAACAGCAGAACCACTCGTTTTCCTTATCCACTCGTTTTCCGTAGCCACTCGTTTACCGAAGCCACTCGTTTTCCGTATCCACTCGTTTTCCGTAGCCACTCGTTTTCCGTAGCCACTCGTTTTCTGAAGCCACTCGTTTTCCGTAGACACTCGTTTTCCGTAGCCACTCGTTTTCCTTTTTATCAAAGCAAAAACGGTAAACGGGAATACACTCTTCATTCTTATTTTCAAACATCGACTTTCGACATTTTCCATTTGACACGAAATATGAATCTGGAAATACGTTTCGTGTTTTGTTTTGTAATGAAGACAACGATACACGCTGTGAAGAAAACAGTTTGGATTTCTGTATATGTTTATGTTTTTGCTATTTGAAAATCGGAAAACGAAGTAATATGAGTTGCTTTTGTTTTGTTTCATATTGTCGGTATAAACGCAGACAAGGTTAACCTCCATTTAGTCGTATTTCTATCTATCTTTTGATTTATGTAAACATTATTTTATTGCAGCCCTTGTTGAAGGAGTACATTTGAGCCTCGCTCTGCGGAAATGGGGGTTTAATGCATGTGCGTTAAATGTCGTTCCATATAAACTTTTGCAGATCACACAGGCTAATCATAGACGACATTTTCCGCCTTAACTGGATTTATGCTAAGATTTTTTTTTATTTTTTTTTATAAAAACGGAAATTGTCGTCCCTGATTAGCCTGTGCGGACTGCATTAAGCCCCATTTTCACAGAGCGAGTCTCAATTTATAAGGTTCGGAGGTGCTGACAAAACATTAACACATAAATGTCATAGTGTGTATGAATAAATGTAAGACCCGCTCATGGAAAACGGGGTTTAATGTATGTGCGTAAAGGGTCATCCCAGATTAGCCGGGATTTAGAATATAAATCGCCTTAAAAATCTGTACCCAAAAATATAACGTATCTACAGTCCATTCATTTACAATGTAAACAGCGTTGCGGTTACTGCACAGTGGGAGCCTCATATATGTCCACGGGTCACGAAATCGCCAAAGGTTTACGCGTGAATGAAGTCTGGTCAAGTATGATAGATGTCCAATATAGAAAATGATCGAGTGAAATAAGAAACTCAAATTCCGTTTCAGGGGGTTGCATAAACGTGTGTACAATTAAACAAAGTGTCACTCGTTTGTGCAAGGATATTTCAGTATTTCGTTTTAATTGAATCAATGCAAGTGTGCTCCAAAGTGTTACGGACTACATATACATTTTAAATATAGAGTATAATATAATAAGACATGGATGTAAATTCTTAATACGTACACGAATGAACTTCCTAGAGCCCCTGTTTAAATATGAATAACAAATGTGTAATATGCAAAAAACGGATGGTTTACTAATGTGTTAGTGTGGACTACAAGTGTATTTAGTTTAGTTATTTAATCTGTATTAAAATAGATATCAGTTACATATACATGGCAAAGCTGACAAAATGGATGAGCAGAACAATACAATACTTGCGTCAATAGATGACCACAACTTCGAGCTATTTAACGAAACAGAAAACAGCGTATCGTCATTGGAGACAATTCTGATCGCAACGCTGCTGTCACCGATAATCGTACTAGGAATTGTGGGAAATATTTTCTCTCTCTTGGTGTGGATTAAAGGTAACAAGGAAGTTTAATTTATAGAAAATCATGTCCATGTTATAGCAATTTCATTTCGTTGAAGCCTTTCAAACACCTCTTCTTCAGAAAATAAAATTTTAGTTACAATAATTATATCACAATTATTTCTCATATTCATTATTTTCATAGTTGTTTTCTTGAAGTAGTAGAAGTAGCAGTAGTAGAAGTAGAAGTAGTAGTAGTAGTAGTAGTAGTAGTGGTGGTGGTGGTGGTGGTGGTGGTGGTGGTGGTGGTGGTGGTGGTGGTGGTGGTGGTGGTGGTGGTGGTGGTGGTGGTGGTGGTGGTGGTGGTGGTGGTGGTGGTGGTGGTGGTGGTGGTGGTGGTGGTGGTGGTGGTGGTGGTGGTGGTGGTGGTGGTGGTGGTGGTGGTGGTGGTGGTGGTGGTGGTGGTGGTGGTGGTGGTGGTGGTGGTGGTGGTGGTGGTGGTGGTGGTGGTGGTGGTGGTGGTGGTGGTGGTGGTGGTGGTGGTGGTGGTGGTGGTGGTGGTNAGTAGTAGTAGTAGTAGTAGTAGTAGTAGTAGTAGTAGTAGTAGTAGTAGTAGTAGTAGTAGTAGTAGAAGTAGTAGTAGTAGTAGTAGTAGTAGTAGTAACAGCAGCAGCAGCTGTAACTTCATGACATCATACTTGTTCATGAAGGCCGCCGACGGAAGACCTCGACGGCACGATACCTGTCGGCACTTGCTGTGGCCGATATTCTTGTGTTGGGGATACCCGCTACAGACTTTTGGATTGACAATGTGCTCCATTTGTTTCTCAGAGGTATCATGTAATTCAAGCGACGACTGAGTAAAACTTATTTGCATAATACAATTGAGTCGCGCTCTGGGAAAAAGGGTTTAATACATTTGCGTAAAGTGTCATCCCAGATTAGCCTGTGCATTCCGCACAGGCTGATCAGGGACAAGACTTTCCGCTCAATTAGATTTTCGTCAAGAAGAATCGTTCGTTTGAGCAAAAAAAAACAATAACAGCGGAAAGTGTCGTCCCTGATAAGCCTGTTGAGACAGCACAGGCTTATTTGAGACGACACTTTACGCACATGCATTAAACTCCCTACAAACTATATATTATAATACATTGTTTATAGAAGATAATAGTTTATTATATACCCATGCAGTTTTCATGCCCGTGGGGCATTTTGATACTTATCAACATTTTTTTTAAGCAGTTGATCAATAAATGGATACGTTGTGTTACATGTTTTTATAAACATTTTTTTTTATCAGTTTGTAACATAGCCTCTTCTTTTCTTTGCAATTCCAATGTCTATTATGGGATATTTTGTTACACGTTGTTCAAGATGCATTAAACAGCATGAAGGCTCATCTGGGACGATACTTTACGCACATGCATTAAACCCCCTGTTCACAGAGCAAGGCTCAAATATATATACTAATTTCAGACACAAATTCTGTCGCCTGCAGGTCGCTAGTATACTGCCTCTATCTTCTTCCGGCCATTTCGGCCTGGATCCTCGTGGCCGTCACGATAGAACGCGCCATCAGCGTGTGGTGTCCCCATCGCGTCTCCGTGGTATGCCGCCCCAACAGAGCCGTGATTCTTGTCTGTAAGTGGAATCGCACACTCACCCTATAGTTTTGCGTTCTCTAGTGAATGGTCGCAATTAGTTTAAACCTTTTTTTAGCTCAATTGCATCGAAAGCCTGAAGCTTATTTGAAACGCTTTCGAGTCCGTTTCCTGGGACTTGAACCAGTACTTAGTGTCTATTGGGGAAGAGCTTAAGAACGCTTCCACAGTGGGGATCGAACCCGTGACCTCCCGGTCGCTAGGCGGACACCATATCCACAACGCCACGGCGACTCCTAAACCACTTAATGAGCGCAATTCGCGTTGTATTCAGACATTCAAATAGAAGTAAACTACATTCGTTTGCTATATTGCTAAACCAAAATGGGAAAATATTTATGATTCCTTTGTTAAGATTTCAAAGGCTATTCCTCTTTTTGTTTTTAAGTTTATAAGCTCGGTCATTTTACCCATTCAATGCGTAAATTACCTTGCGGCATTAAACCAAAAGTTCTACTCGTGTTATGTTTACAATATACCGCCTTTGATTTGTCGTTATTTCAAATTGAAACTTTATTCATGGACAGACGCTTTGGTATTGAAGAAAATAGTCATGTTTGCATATATCTGTGAGCGTTTCCCTTCAATGAACATTTTATGTTTTAATCATATATTGTGGTAACATTACATTTCAGTCGCATTTACGCTGCTCCTGTCCTTAGTTTACATGCCTGTATACATTGGAAGTGGTTTACGAAGAGTTCTCAATGTACCTGAAAATGGTGACGCTCCGGTCTCCTTTGAAAAATGCGACATTCTTACATCATCACTATTCGGAATTGATTTATTTACCATGATTATTCTTGACCTGTGTGTCCTCTTCGTCCTTCCATTCAGCATAATGCTGATTTGTAACGTCTCCATCATGTTGAAAGTCATCTGTCTAAAACGCATGCGCAGAAACACACTTCAAGAACGCGGAGGACAACCAACGTCACCACGCGTTGGAAAAAGCCAGAAAATGCTAAAAACCGTCAACCGCCGTATAATAATCCTAAGCACTACGTTCTTGATTTGCATCGCACCTCTATGTATTTTCAACGCTTTAGATTTATTTGAGAACACTTTTTCCGTGGAAGACGCTAGTGTATATAGCACCGTGTTTCATTTATGCATGTTTCTCAACAATGCTGTCAATTTTCTGTTGTACTGCTTGATAGGGTCTGGATTTAGAAAAGACTTGACTGGTATTTTAAAATCTGGACGTCGGTCCAATCCGTACCAACAAGGAGAGTCCCGGCAGCAACACGAGATTAACACGGCGTCCACACGGACCGTCCCAGACCAACACGGCAAAGATACGGATAGCACCATATAAACATGGACCAACACGTTATCTACACGGACCATTCCGGACCTACAAGACAACGACACGGATAAACACGGCAGCGATTCGGATCAAACACGATTTGCCCAGGACCGAAGATAACTGATATTGCAAGTGTCGCAAATAGAAGGTTATAACATACACAATATGCTTTCGCCTCTTAACGCTTTCTTTCAATTATTATGTTTAAAGTATTGCCAGGCTGTTTCTTATTCGGGAATGCATTAAAGTGACTGTATATCATTGAATCTAGTTTTTTTGTTAAAGTGATATAAGACGCATCTAACAGTATATAGGTGTCTTTCGCAACCGTTGTTTATTTTTTTACTTTTTCTTCGTATACACTTATATTTGTTAATGCAGCATCAACATACTTTTAAAAACAATATCCCGGAAAAAGAAAAAAATGCATTTGAATATCAACAGTACTTTCGTTTTGACGTATTTTTGGTTAGTTTAAAATTTGGAACACACCGCGAAAACATATGACAATTCTGAAATTGTGAATACATTTACCTTCGTGTCTCTGTCAACCACATCTTCGGCCATACATCTTCAAAGATAATTGAAACGCTAAAAAACGATGAACGAAGTGGAACCTATGAAATCTATTTTAGTCGTTAAATAGTACTCATGCGTTCGGAGTGGTTTATACAGGTTAAAGAGTAAAGCTTTATAACATACTTTTAAAGACCATAATTTCTTTTACGACATTATGAAGCTACTCAATTAATGCAATCATTCATTCATGCTTTTTTATATATTTTCATTTGTATTTTATAAATTCGTGTTTGCGGTCTGTCTTTAAACGGTGTTTGACGTCGTTCGTCTTTGGTCATGTATCGTGTTCCGTGCGGTATATATAATGTATATTTCACAATTCAGTTTTTTGTTAATTAACAGACTTTCAATTGAACACAAAATCTGTATTTATATTCTCGTTTCATCAAAATTGAACAATTTCAGACTTATTTTCTTTATAGAAAGTAACTAACTTCCATGGAAGGCGATAATAATATTCGTTTGATCAGGCTTCAAAAAGGAACTGCAGATACTAGTAACTTGATAGTTTGGTTTTAGAACAATCGTGAGAGACTCTTGTTTCTACATGTTTCTTGATGCATGAAATGATAGTGATACCACTTCATAATAAAACGTAGCAGAAAGTGCGTAAAGTTTAAATTGCTTCTTTTTTATCAACGGAAATATGTACTGCAATCAGAAACACGTTGTCTACATAATAAGTTGATTTCAATGAACCTATGCTATATGTTTAACCCATTTATGCCTAGCGTCTAGAAAAAAGGGCTTGGCAAACAGCGTAGACCCAGATGAGACGCCGCATGATGCGGCGTCTCATCAGGGTCTGCGCTGTGTGCTTAAAGGAATTTCTGTAAGAAATATTCTAAATATAGAAATAAATGTACTAGACATCCCCAATTTTGGAAATAAATTGATCCAATTTAGAAGGATGGGAGAGTCCACTTGGCATAAATGGGTTAATTAAAAACAGAGCACACTGCAATCCAATTGGAATACCATAGTTATGTACGAACAGATTTAATATGATGGAGGATGTAAGCATATAGGGACTTCAAACTTCATTTATATTTGTTATGCGTGGATTTTCTTTTCATAAATAACATATATATCAGTTTGAAAATGTATGTTTACCCATTTCACTCGTTGCTAGTAAACGTTTGGTAAATCTCACAATTGTGTTGTAATTTATGTTTTCTTGTGTTCTCATTGTTCACACTTGAACGTGGTCAGTTACTCTAGGTTCAACTTCAGGTTAGTGTTCATCGCTGAACACACTTGAACACATACTATACATACGTGCAATGAACAAATGTCACGACAGCGACTGGCAGTCAGTTCATTGGTCATCGGAAGTACGTTTGTTGTACATAAATACACGGAATGCAACAATATCAATTTAGCAACAAAGATGTATGAACATTGTAACGAATATCAACCACTTTGAAATACAATAAGAAAAATGGTTATGCGCGATTTTGCTCTGTAGCTGGTCTTGAACATAATAACGATGAAACGTACGACATTAAATAAAATAGCATATGTTCATACATATGAAATTTTAAGGACTGCATGTATATACACTTACAAAATAAGTCATGTTACAAATGCTTCTTTTGTATATTCACACAACTTAATAATTTCGTTGTTTCGGATAAAGTCAGTAATTGAACTCAAATGGATTTTTATATGCATAACGTTTAAGTGTTTTTTTGTCTTAATACACTATAACAGGGACAAATACAAACGAAGTGCAACTCATCCGCAATGTCTCTGCTATTTCAGCATTGAGTGGAATATAATATCAGGCATACCTCTCTGTTTGGATTCTCAATGGGTGTACATACATTCTTAATTTAACAAAGTGAACACGCAAATTCCTTGGTAACGCATCAAAATAAGGTTCGTATACTATTGTAAGTTTAACAATTCTATACATGTCAAATACAAGTCTGCTACTTAATGTACCATACCATTCTTGTTTAAATGTAACTTAAAGTCTGTTTCTTAACTGGCATATAAAAGAAGTAACACACACAGTGTATGGGTTTTTAAAAACATATCTAACACCATTATAGGTTAATAACTTGTTAATATGTGAGACCAAATTGATGTGTCCCTTATGACACTTTTCAGCGCAGTATGAAGCATAATATTATTACTCAATCTTATATAAACCAATATTTAAACATTCTTATAAAACGATTCATGTAAACTGGGAATCTACCAATCACTCAATAAAAACATGCATTACATTTGTTGAGACTTACTTATAGCATACGTTTACAGAACTGTAAATGAATGCGTTCTTTTTCTTTAGATTTTGTAAAACCCCATATTTCGGAGGCATAAGAAGGAAACAACCCAACAAATGCATCAAATAACTGACAACGTATATTAGGCTTTATATCATACATTGTACACTTGTATAGAAAAAGTATGCAGAGCCTTAAAGGCTTTACCTACTAAATATTCTTTGTTTAATGTGAAACTACCTGTATAATTTATAACAGTACCTAAGTAATTAAAATTATCAACGGTTTTGCTGTTACGGCTATTGTATATCGATGTCTCATTTTGAAAACGGATAGTCAGGTCCGCACATAATATAGTCGTTAAGGCTCAACGATGACTGGAACATAAACTCTGAATCACACACACACACATACGTGAAGACGGATGGCTGAGTGGTTTCGGTGCTTGGCTTTTGCTCCATGGGTCAGTGGTTCGAGCCCTGGTGTGGTTAGCTTTTTTTCTCTTTTTGTTTCTTTTTTTAATTTTGTTCTTGTTTTAATATTGGAGCTCTTCAGTTCTGATGTTTATATTTATCAATTTAAAGCATTTAATGACAAACTTCAAAACATGCCAAAATCTGTGTACAAGTGTTACTAAATGTCGATCTTTGTTGTTCAAATTATGTGTGAGTTGTGCGGCGCTCGTGCCGAAAGAAGGGAAGATAGGTTAGATTTAACTTGATTAGATTCAACTACAAAACAACAAATACACTACACTAAATTACCTTAATTACTTTTACTACTTCTGTACTATTTATCTACTTAAATTATATTCACACCCTACGACATGTTTATAATGGATTTGTGACTTGACACAAATGAACAAAACACTTGCTATTATAGCATTAAAACTAACATGTTTAGTACTAATTGGCATCATACAGTTATTGACGTCATAAACAACACCAAACACTGCGAATGCATTATGCACATGTTATTGTTTCCTTACATCGATCCCTTCATTCATTATCGAGTTAAGCCTGGTCTATCATCTGTATCCTTGCCTCTTTACCGAATTAAGGCAAATATACCAATAGAACAGAACACATATTTCCACTTTATCATTTTACAGCCCAGCGTGATTAATATTATTAGACATTCATACATGCAAATCTATCAGTCCAGTGACTTTTAACATTAATCTGCCCGGTTAAATTACCGTTATCAGGTTCATCTGAGGTCATAGCTTATAGTGCGTATTGTGTATTCTGCTCGAGGGCACTGAGTTTAAAAGCGTTTGACAATATATCAATTGATAACCATAAAACCGCAAAGCTTGTGGTAAATTATATGTTCAATTCAATATTATGTATGTAGCTATACTTGGAATGTTGAGTCCAAACCTCGGGCCATACGCTTCACTTTATTTAATGTTTTAAATCAAGGAAGTATTTCTGCACATGTACATGGACTTTTTATTGTATCTAAAAATCTCTTGACAGCTTTCGATTAACGAGCCGTTAAAATAAATTTAATATTTGTTACAGTATTAAAAACACTCAAGACCCGTTCAAAAATGTGTTCACATGAGTTTGTCAAAAATGCTGCGCTATGAAATGATAATAGTTAGTGTAACCTATGAATAATTGTTAACATTATTCTTTCACTTTATTCACAAACGGTGCGAATTTAACATGAATTTATTATTCATGCAATTGATTAATCGTTTTTAAATTATTCGCAAATGAAAAACAAAAATGACTTCTTATTCTCCATTTCTAAACCGAGTTTCAGCCAATAAAAATATGTTTGTTATTCATCTCATAGCCAATTCGTATAAAAGAGAGAAGATTTATCAAGAAGGAAGAAAGTGATTTATCTCCTCAAAACAGCAGAGCCACTCGTTTTACGTTTTATCAAAGCAAAAACGATAACAAAAAAACATTCATATTACTTCGTATTCCGAGTTTCAAAAAACAAAAACAAAATACAGAAATCCAAATTGTTTTCTTCATAGCATGTATCGTTGTCTTCATTACAAAACAGAATACGAAACTTATTTCCAGATTCATATTTCGTTTCAAAATGAATATGTCGAAAGTCGATGTTTGACAATGAGAATGAAGTGTGTAATCCTGTTTACCATTTTCACTTTGATAAAACGGGAAACGAGTGGCTCTGCTGTTAACTGGAGATAAATCAAGATTGGTATAAAACATTATGTTAAGTGTAACGTATGGCCTGAGTTTTGGGCTTAACATTTAAAGTATAGCTAAATACATTAGATTGAATCTTTTTTAATACAAATTCAAAACGTAAACGGAATACACTTGTCGTCCATATTAACACATAAATAAACGATCTGTTTGAGCAAATTGCACTTTTGTTATTAATATTTCTTATTGCACATTAGTTATTAATAATTCATGCAAAAATTAATTTGCGAATTATTAAACAAGAGGCCCATGAGGGCCTGAATCGCTCTACTGGCTTGTCAATGGAATGGAAAGTCATCATGCAAGGGAATACTGAAAACACAAATCCTTTCATCCTTGCCAAATGAATTATCAGATGGCTTATATTTTATTTAATTTTAAATTTATAATTGCAACCAATTAAACAACCTACTTAAATGCCTCGGACCAATACAAATTCAAGGGGCGATAATTCTGGACTTTTTACTCTGATGTAACCCATTTTCAATAGGGTTTGAGTCCTTATTAATATAAAGACACTGAACAAGTTTGAAAAGAATCGGATGAAAACTGTGGAGTTTATCGCGTAAACAAGAAAAAGTCTAACGCACGGACGGACGCACGCACGGACGGCAGACGGACGGTCTGATGTAACCCATTTTCAATAGGGTTCGAGTCCTCATGAATATAAAGACACTGAACAAGTTTGAAAAGAATCGGATGAAAACTGTGGAGTTTATCGCGTAAACAAGAAAAAGTCTAACGCACGGACGGACGCACGCACGGACGGCAGACGGACGGTCTGATGTAACCCATTTTCAATAGGGTTCGAGTCCTCATGAATATAAAGACACTGAACAAGTTTGAAAAGAATCGGATGAAAACTGTGGAGTTTATCGCGTAAACAAGAAAAAGTCTAACGCACGGACGGACGCACGCACGGACGGCAGACGGACGGTCTGATGTAACCCATTTTCAATAGGGTTCGAGTCCTCATGAATATAAAGACACTGAACAAGTTTGAAAAGAATCGGATGAAAACTGTGGAGTTTATCGCGTAAACAAGAAAAAGTCTAACGCACGGACGGACGCACGCACGGACGGCAGACGGACGGTCTGATGTAACCCATTTTCAATAGGGTTCGAGTCCTCATGAATATAAAGACACTGAACAAGTTTGAAAAGAATCGGATGAAAACTGTGGAGTTTATCGCGTAAACAAGAAAAAGTCTAACGCACGGACGGACGCACGCACGGACGGCAGACGGACGGTCTGATGTAACCCATTTTCAATAGGGTTCGAGTCCTCATGAATATAAAGACACTGAACAAGTTTGAAAAGAATCGGATGAAAACTGTGGAGTTTATCGCGTAAACAAGAAAAAGTCTAACGCACGGATGGACGCACGCACGGACGGCAGACGGACGGTCTGATGTAACCCATTTTCAATAGGGTTCGAGTCCTCATGAATATAAAGCCACTGAACAAGTTTGAAAAGAATCGGATGAAAACTGTGGACTTTATCGCGTAAACAAGAAAAAGTTAACGGACACACACACACACGGACGGACGGACGGACGACGGAAACCACACCATGACATAAGCTCTTCCGGCCTTCGGCCAGTAGAGCTAAAAACGCGTAATCAATTGCATAAATAATAAATTCATGTTACATTCGCACCGTTTGTGCATGCAGTGTAAGAACAATATTAACAATTATTCATAGGTTAAACAAACAATTGTCATTTCAAAGCGCAACATTTTTTACAAACTCATGTGGACAAGTCTGCTTTGAACCGGCATTGAGTGTTTTTAATACTGTAACACATATTAACTAGAGCTTGCGCGGAAGAGGCCGACGCGTATCCCCCCCGCCGCATAGATGTTATATTAAAAGGCAATTTTGGGTGGGCAAGGCCTATGTTGGTGCGGCCCCGGGGTGGGTAATGTGGACATTGATGGTCGAGATAGACCGTGTTGTTATAAGAGATGTTCAGTATTAATTTGAAGTCAATCGGTGAATAAATGTAGACGTTAAAACAAAATTTTGGGTGGGCGTTGTCAATGTACCTAGGTTGGTAATGCATAGTTGAGATTGACCGTATTGTCATAAGAGAATTTCAGTATTATTTAGAAGTGAATCGGTGTAGAAATGAAGAATTATAGTAACAGGCAATTTTGGGTACGAAACAAAATTTGGATGCGAACATTTTGGGTACGAAAAAATTTATGCAAAAACAAAATTTGGATGCAAAAAAAAATTGGGTACGAAAAAAAATTGGGTACGAAAAAAATGGATATGAAAAAAAATGGGTACAAAAAGAAATTTGGGTACGAAAAAAAAATGCGGTACAAAAAAAAATTGGGAATGAAAAAAAAAATGGGAACGAAAAAAAAATAGGTACGAAAACAAATTTGGGTACGAAAATTGTGGCTACGAAAAAAAAATTGGGAACGAAAAAAAAATGGGTAAGACAAAAAAATTGGGTCCAAAAAAAATTGGGTACGAAAAAAAAAAAGGGTACGAACAAAATTGGGTAAGAACAATTTTGGGTATGAAAAAAAAATCGGGGTACAGGGAAGTATTACCCGTGCGCTAGGGCTGTAACGGGTACCCGAAATATCCGATTATATCGGATCCAACTTAAGATTCGCGGGTACGGATCCACCCCTAGAAATTTCGGTTCCGAATATTTAGATATTTTTATTCAGACTGGTTCTGTTTAAAAGATAAAAGATACGTATAACAGTCGATATTTATGAACATTTCAGTCAAAACGCATATCATCCGAGATCATTAGGCTTTTATCGTATAAAGTACCTATTTTCAAGAACATGTCAGGGCGGAAAATGTATGACTCTGGATTGCCTTCATGGTGAAGTAAAAGAAGGACCACGAAAATAGTGGAGAGATAAGCAGAACATATCCCTTTCTGGCACAGATAGCATCCAGGTATTATGTTATGCAGGGAACCTTAGTCTCCAGTTAGATAAACCTCTCCACAACAGGGGACCTTGTCAGTGCTCATAAGGTTTGGCTGGACCCGGACAATGTTGATATGTGAAAACAAAAGTCAAACTGCATGAGCAGTGAACATTGGATTTGTCAACAAGCAATGTATTTAGTGTTAAGGTTTTATTTTATTACGACATTGCTAGACGATGTTATAATACATGTTTATTATTGTGGTATAATATTAACATACTTCTTTTACCGGTTCTCAAGAAAAAAATAATCAGAAAAAAATAGTAAGAGTTTTTTGTTATGTGTTTTTGTTAAATATGTTTTTTAGCTAAATTGTATTTCTAAAACATATATGCTTTTAATTTAGACAAAAAATCTCATTTTCTCTTATTTGATGGATCCGAATCCGAAACACTGCAAAAAATCTTATTTCGATTCGGATTCGGATCCGAACCATTTTTTTTGGATTCTTGACAGCCCTGGCGTGCACCTCGCTAAACATTTGAAAGAGGACGGGAACTAAGCTACCTTTACCTTTATCAATGGCCCTGGGGTGGGAAATTGATGGCCGAGATAGACCGTGTTGTCATAAGAGATGTTCAGTATTAATTCGAAATCAACTGGTGAATAAATGAAGAAGTTATGTTAAAACAAAATTGTTGGTGGGCGTGGTCTATGTGGGCGGGGCACCCCAGGGTTGGTAATGGGGACATGCATAGTTGAGATTGACCGTATTGTTATAAGAGATATTCAGTATGAATTTGAATTAAATCGGTGTAGAAATGAAAAAGTATATGTAAAATAACCTAAAAAAATGAGTGAAAATCTCTGACCCGGCCCCAACCCAAACCCCATTCTCCACTATCTCCTTCTACACTATTAGCACTAGAACCTTGAAAGTTACACACATGGTTGCTATGAGCATATGTGCGACGGTGCACTATTTGAAATTTTGATCTGACCTCTGGGTCAAAAGTTATTATCATGTGCGTCGGATAGTTTGGAAAATGAGTTGTTTTTACCCATTTTACCCATTTACCCATAACTATTGACCCAGGGGTAGGATCAAAATTCCGTCAGCGTCACCGTCGCACATATGCTCATAGCTACCATGTGTGTAAGTTCCAAGGTACTAGTGCTAATAGTGTAGGAGAAGATAGTGGCCAGGACAGACGGACAGAAAGCGGAGATCAATACAATATCCCCACGCTTTTAAAAGCGTGGGGATAAATATACAAAATGTATTTTAATGGCTCGTTAATCGAAGCTTGTCCAGAGATATATAGATAAAATAAAAGTCCATTTACATGCAGCAATTCTTACGTGGTTTAAAACATTTAGTAAATTGTAGCTTATGGCGCGATTTTTGGCTTAACATTTAAAGTAAAGCTTTATACATTAAATTGAATTGAACGTATAATTTCCCATAATCTACCTGACTATATGGTTCTCAATTGATAGATTGTTAGACGTTTTTAAACTGAGAGCCCTCGAGCATAATTATAGGTTATTAGACGTTTCACTGTACAATACGAAGATATATTTGGACGAGCACACAGTTTGAAGTCATATTGGACGAGCCATTAGGCGAGTCCAATATGACTTCAAACTGTGTGCGAGT
>VMBQ01004655.1:12406-23638 GCA_007657795.1 Dreissena rostriformis
TCATCATCATCATCATCATCATCATCATCATCATCATCATCATCATCATCATCATCAACATCATCATCATCATCATCATCATCACCACCACCACAACCACCACCATCACCACCACCACCATCATCATCTTCATCATGATCACCATCACCACCACCACCACCACCACCACCATCATCATCATCATCATTATCATTATCATTATCATCTTCTTCATCATCATTATCATCAAATCATAATCGTCGTCATTTTATTTATTACAGCCAGAACTATCACCGTCGTTAGCATGATAAACGCCTTCCATGTTGTAATGTCAACTTGGAAATTCAACATCATGAAAACAATAACAGTAATGTCATACAATAATCATAGATAGCTTATTATCCTCATGTCAATAATAATAACACAATAATGTTCGTAATCACCATTTTTACAATATCCTTATTGACATGTTTTCACAAAATTATGTGCATACTAATGACTTTTGTTTAAACCTTTTTAATGAGCTTTGAAGTGTTTAGATCAATGACATGTACTCGTACATAATCCAATAGCTCATAAGATAATCGTTTACAAAGGGGAAAACCATTTTTGCCGTCTGTAATACAACCCGGAAGTTATCAAAATACAGCTTTTCATAAATCAACCGCGTGAATAAGCAGGTAAATGTTCACATACCCAGTTCGATTATCTCATGCAGCGCTTTAAAAGTTGCTGACGACAAGTTCCTGTTTTATGTCGGATTTTTGTTCTGGTATTGCAAATAGTACTCACAGGGTGAAAAAGATTGACATAAAACATATTAAATTCCTTGTTTATTTTCAGAAAAAAAATGCTACATGTGCGACATACCGGATATTACAGACGACAGCGTTGTTTTTTATTGGCTATCGGAAATGTTGATGTGAAACTTTGAGATTCGTTAAAGGAAATGAAATAGGGTTATTTGATAAGAAATACTGCGGAAAGCGTTACCTAACAACAGATGTGTAGACAGTGCTTTTGTGGACAATAAAAATCTAGCACAACGCCAATAACATAATTTCATATCGACTATTGTGTTATAATTAAATAGTTGTCAAATAAGTTGCATTTCTGGAAGTGCATGGTTTAACATTTATGGCAGTTTTGATATGTACTATTTTTATAATTTCTTGACGAAGGAAGAGTTAAACAAGTGATAACTAAATAAAATTATTCGAGCGAATTGGTTTCGCCGTAAAGCTCGTATTATCAATAGTGTAGTACAATTTCTAATTTCACAGACATCGACATGTTGATCAAATCTCTCGAGTTTATAATAACAGCAGGTGTAACGTGTTTTAAACCGATTGTGGCAGTTGACAATGACCAACGTCTACGCTCACATCATGACGGTATCTATTGCCATGAACTGGTGCCTTATCAGCTACAACCTATTGCCGCGTCTGTAGACAAAGTTACTGTCCTGTCTCCCGGGCCGATGGACACTCACCCGGTTGGTTGCGAATCTTCAGGACAATCCGCAGGTTTTGGCGAAAATGTATGTATAATTCTACGGACATGTTTAATGCTTTTAAGCTGACAACTATGTAGGTCATGTCTTAACAAATAACCTGTCGATAATCCATGTAATGTTCAATTTACCAGTGTGAAACGTGTGTGAATGGAGAATTAAAAGTTAACATACATGTGAATCATTAAATATAATTCTTTGTTTTCAGAATCACAGACCAGGTGGTAATATGCTGCCTAATAATAGCTAGCGCAGTAGCGATCTGTACCAGCGATATACTTTTGTTCCCGTTCCATCCGAAGACCACCGATACATGGAACATCCAGCTGTAACTAGTGATATTCGCCATAAATATCGGACGATATCTGTTCAATGTTTTAGAACCGCTGTTCTCAAAACAATACAAGCAAAATGCGAGGTATCTAGTTGAGACGATGCATCATGTGGTGACGCTAATGTGTTATTCTGCGTTTCTTGGATACACGGAAAACAGTTTGCTCGGGTTGGTGGGGTTTCTAATGGAATCGACGTGTATTTTTGAGGAGCTAGTAAGACTATGCAAACAAAACAGTTTGCAACATACCGTATTATACAAGCGGCTCCTTTTACTCGGTGCTGTGTTCAACGTTTGCTTCCGAGGTATCATCCCGGTGGTATTTCTTATCAATTGCAATGTTTCATCAATCGCCCTTTACTATGAGCTACCCGACGCTTATGATATTTTTTCTAAGCATAGTATTCTTCTCTGTAATCAACGTCTGGCAAATATTGGCAAGTATTCATCGTCTTCTTAAGTTCACCTTTGGTAAGAATGATGTCATAAAGGAGCGGCGTGACGAAACGGCAGCAGACGACACATATAGTCAAACCAATGGCGGTGTGCGCAGTCTGCTTTTCCCAAAGAATAATTTAGGTAACACTCGACCATACGATAACATAAACATCGCCGTGTATTATGACGATACAAAAGCGAACGTTGAGAACCGTAAAGTCACTACCAAAGATTCGCTCGAATTGCAAATTGATCCGGTGTCGTACATAAACAAATCGATGTCTAACTCGTGTACTTTTGAAAAAGAAATATCTCTAGAGGGCGACTTAAATTCAGGAGTATTGTTGAATACTGAAGAAAAGCATGCTAAAGATGTAAATGCAATTATAACAACACCAAACCACTCAGATCAGGCTTTCAATGATTTATCTTCTCCGGAATCACCAGTTTGCATTGTAAATGCACATAACACTCTGGATAATACTTGTCATACACCAATGATCTGGGTAGATTCTTCTTCAAAAAGTTGTGACTCAGGAACTTCTTCCACTAAACAAATCGCTAGACCTCCCTACAAAATGATCAGTGACCTCAGAGAAAGAACACGAAAAAAATCTAACGCCAAATGCATTGTCGAGAGTAGCACTAATACGATCGTCGATCTCCAAACGGATATCGGAGAAACATCCACACACATTTCAAATAATCGTCGAGACAGCTCAAGTAGTACTTACTCCTCCGCTTCTGATGAACCTCTAATTCCTTTGTCGCCGATGACATCGAGTAGGAAACATCTTACACATCCGCAATCGAACTTATTACCACAATTGCAACACGTTCGCACGCTAGCGAGGAGTCACGTCCGGCGAAGCATACCGTGCGGGGATCTTTCCAAAGTGACGTCAGTGCGTAATTCTCTTAAGCTTGATCCAGTGTGTCAAGTAGCAACGGTGTCGCTGTCCAGAACTAAATTGCAGTCTTTCACGTTTGACGCTTAATTCGGTTTTGAAATGTGATTACTGATCATAGTTTATGCATATTGGAAACAGAGATTTAACCAACATGTGTTGATCTATTGAGAATAAAACCTACATTGTATTGGCTGTGTACATGACGACCATGTGTAAAATGAATAGCAATTTGTGGTACTGAGCATACGACAAATTGTTGAATTCTCAACGTTGCACTCTGTACAATGTTCAACAATTTCCGATATTTAAACGTAATAAAATCTGACGACTAGTGTAAAATGTATTATGCATATTTTAACGAAAACGTCAAATTGAAGATGAAATGAAGTAAATCATTTAATATGACATACAAAAGTCAGAGCACTTTCAAATTAAATATATTCTGTTGAACATTACAGCCAGACAGTTAAAATGGACGGAGCATCCATACGAAACAATTCCGAACTCTACTGCTCTCAAAATTTAGTCTTAATTCTTGGACATACCTAAAAATACACATTTCGCTTGCGTTTTATATTATATATATATATATTCTCGGCTGATTGGTTTGACGTTTATATGTATTAAATGACATACGATAAACTTTGACATATATGATACCTGTGTGCGACCACTTCAACTATGTCACAAAGAACACCAGTTAATTATGCCACTTTTATGAAAAAATAATCGTTCAATAATGGGCATCCGAACTTGAGAGGTCTAGGCTTGTCAGAGATATATTTTAATTACCCACAAATATAGTAGAGAAACGCACATGTTTTAATTCATAAAATGGGATTTTATGACATTAATATATTCTCATGTTCTGCATTCTATGGATCGGGAAATTTACCCTGCCGTGAACTATTATCTCACCTTTGAATATCAACACTGCGATATACTTGTTTGGTAAACACTTATTCGCTTAATTAAAATGGGAAGAGGCCAATCTACCTTTTAAATACAAATACGATAGGTCCTTCATATTTTGAAGTGATAATTAACAAGTGAAAAGCACTTCATATAATAGTTGATGTCATTCTAAAGAGTTCCCGTTTCTATTCTGATAGTTTACAATAATCCTAATAAAATTTACTTTATATCCGTGTTTTACAGAAGTTAAATCAGAAATTGAAAAAATACCCGTTTATATTGAAAAGGGCTTTCAGATTACATGCTGAATAAGGAAGTAAAAGGTGTTAGCATAAATTATTGTTATAAAATACGGCAAATAAAGATCCTAGTTTTGCGGAATATTATTCCTTTGAGTAACGGTTGCAGATGGCAGAAGTGTGATTGTCGATGTATTCAATGCACAGACAAATGACTCAACATTATGCAAATATTTCCAAATCAGTCAAGATAACCAAATATCTTAACTAACTCAGAGTGGAACAGCTTTTTTCTGATTTTATTAAAACCTTCGCACGTTACGAACAAAACGGTTGTAAATGTGCAATGTAAAATCACATATGGTTAAATAATATTAACTCATCAATTACATACGTTTGCACTAATCTTGTAAAACAACGTCACATTATTCCCATTGGAAGAATACCCGAGCAAAACAATCTACAAAGAAAGGTGTGATTTAAAATTAAGTTTCATAAAATGATAAAGTATCCAAGTAAAATTGTTAACAAGCAAGTAAAAGTTTGACTTCGATCAAAACTATAAGCCATTTGGTGTATATATTAAGACTTTCCAAAAACTAACATACTAAAGTTTTAACATCATTTTATATGTTTAGACGCATGTCTTGTTGTTTTAAAGATACATCACCTTTCTGTCTTACTTTCTCTATTTGGTTGTTTTAGAATTACTTATGCATACGTATTTAATACATTTTCAGTGCGAGTATATTTGGTAACTATGCACTTTTGGTACCAGGATGAGGTACAGCGATTCAAAAATCACAACTTTGGAGCTGGTTCGAGATAAAAAGATACATATCGTGTAGTACATGGCTTAATTGTACGTTTGAATCAATAGATTATCCCACGGAATGTTATTTTGAAAATACGATCTAATTATTACCTCTTCATTGATGTGATAAACACAATTTCTACTTTGTTTAAACGCAGATTAACGTGCAGCATAGTGAAGATTTTCTGTTTATGCCTTACACATATGCCATTCGTTAGTTATCGTATTGTTGTTGTAGTTTAAGTAGTAGTTTCAGATGTGGTATTTGTTGTTGTTGTTTTCAGCATGTTTCTTTCATTTTTCAAATTCAATCTTGACATGAAATTAGGAAATGTTGTTTTAACAAGAAACCCAAGTAAGTGTCAAATAAAGGTCAGTTAATTTGTTAATTACGACAATCAAAGCAAAGCTCGCGATTTCGTGTTCTTTGTCTCGTTTTATAGACTTATCCTTTCTCAACACTAACCTAATATTACTGACACTGTTCAAGAAAACTGTAACCGAATTACAAGTAATGCTTTTAATACATGTCACTTACTATGGAGCTTTTCTTAATATATATAATTAATCATGCGGTTAACACAATATGTACTAATTGTGTACACATCGAAATATTGTTTACACGTGTCGCAAAATACGATGATAGCGGAGACAAAAGACTTTTTGTGCGCCAAAAATATACCTTATTTTCTGGTATGTGATATGTGGTCTCCTTTTACCATTCCAATGTGCAGAAAATCGTTTTGTGCTTATAGTGAATACTATAAAAAATAGGTAATGTTAATTAATGTAAAACACAGATACGTTTATTCAATCTTAACTATTTTCTGGAAAAAGACTTTTAATAAAATTAGAGAAACACCTTAAGATAAACAACACATGATGTCATGAATATTAACAAAATGACGTAATTGTATTGAGCCTGTCTACCATATCAAAAATAATGTTCAGATAAAATTTATTAATCTGGGGTAGTTGTATTGACATCGTCCGCCCTTGAAATGGACAAGACTGTATTTATATTGCGCTAGGTTGTAGTTTGCCTAGACCTTTTAGGCAAGCAATTATGTATGCGAGATGATTGAAGAAAAACACACATAATATCGTGTATTCAAAAATGAATGTGAACGCAAACTTCTTAAAATGTAGAAATAGGATACTACGGCTTCACATCTAATATTAAATTGCAATTGCAATCAGTGCCTACAAATTTAAATATAGATATATATATCTAGACATATTTCTTGTTGCGTTATATGTGAGATAATTAAAAAAACGTAAATTTCCCCTCAATTTTGATTATTGCTTAAAAAAATAAGAATGCCCTCCTTTTGGGACGGAACAAAACAAATGTGTCTGACCTTGGAAAAACAAACACGCTTGCAATCGGTCGCAAATGCGGAGGTTATTTGTACCAGTGCTTTTATATTGGAAATACAAGTGCAGTAGTCCCTGGTGCATAGAAATAACACAAACGAAAATCGTTAATGCTTCCAACACTTCCTGGAGAGAGAAAACAAGGAACCCCTGTCAAAGACGCGGAAATAAATACACTGTGATAAGACGACTTTATTTCAATCATTATCATCATTCACTTTAACGAACAACATTTAACATATTTACTCATCGAGACCATTGGGTTAATCCGTAACAGGGAGTGTGAATGCATGAAGGATATGTAGTTGATAGAAAATTGTTTTGTGACACTAGGAATTTGTGTCATTAACCATAAATAGACGCGCTCTTAATTTGGGTTTAGTTGGGGATTTATCTATTAAGTATATCACGCCCCAAATGGTGTTTAAATTTATTTCAAAGACAGAATAAAAATAGAATTAAAACTGAATGTTTCTAATTGATATAGGTAAACATATATCCAAAGAGATTGTTTATGTTTCTTTAGTCGTTTAGACAACACAAAACGATGGCTTTAAATTGGTTAATGTCGTAAAATAGGTAAATATGTTTTGTGCATCCATGTATGAGTTTTGTTTAGCACCCGTTATTATAAAACTGTCGAATCGAAGGCTTACATAATTTACCACCGTATAATATCAATTATAGAAACTCGTAACAGTAGATATAAACAAATGATTAAAGCAAAGCATGTTAAAGAAGTATCCAACATGATTACACATTCAAAACAAGCTAAGTGGTACAATTGAAGCCAATGCGGGGTTTTTTCCGAATAGACGTCTTTGCAGAATTCCTTTAAGTCGGACCCTGTGTGGCATGTAGACATTGTCTGGCTATCGCGAACTCACTTGCAGTATTGCACGTTTAACACTTAATTTGGTTGTGAAAATTGTTTACTGGTTATACTGTATTTGTATTGGCAACATAGATTTTACCAACATGTGTTAATCTATTTGGAATATAATCTACATTTGATTTTCCTTGTACATAAAGACCATGTGCAGAGTCAATAGCAATTTGTTCTACTGGGCTTGCTACAAATTATTGAATTCAAATACATTCACTTTGTAACAAGTTTCACATAGTCAAAACATTCCTCAAGAACTTATGTACATGTTTTTAATCGTGTCCTAGTGTTTCAATTTATGGGATGACTTTAGCGATTTCAGTGGCTCCATATGTAGGCTTTATTCTTTAAAAAATACTTTCGAGGCATTTTTATGATAATGTAAGTACTGTTTATTAGAAAACTGGCGATATTGTGTTTATTGTATTAAGAAGAAGTGGTTTGTATTGCCTGAGCTTTTCAAAAATATACATTATGATATGTCTGTTTTTTCATAATAAATCTGAATGCATTATAAATCATTCGCAGAATACATAAACGAAAAATAAAGCAATTGTAATTTGATGGTAGGTTGTGTGTACAAAGATATGGTATGGTTACAACACACGATATCCCTGTACAAATGGCTTTTAGACTGTTGACGCATGCCAACATGATTAATTAGTTATAACAATAAATATGCATCCTATTTATAAAAATGTGTCATCACCGCTTTCGTCTGACCTCTATGTCGGAATCGGATAACACCATATATGACATATCGTTACTATAAATAGTAACGAAATGACGTCGCGAGCGGGCTGCTATTCTTTTCTGGCGGGCAAATATATATTATATCGGCCCGCTTAGCCGGACCGATTTTTTATATCTGAAAAGAACCGGATCGCGCGGCTTATACTGAAAACAATGGCGTCCACATTCAGTCTTTCTCAAAGAAGATAAATAAAATTAAAACACAAATCTACGAAAAAATTGAATTTTTTTATAATAAAACGTATCACACAATTGGAAAAAAAATCAATAATAAACTGAAACCGTACTGTAGATTAGATTAATGACACCCTTTGAGATTTAACACGAGTCATCAAAACACACAATTTAGTAAACGGCGCGCTAACCTAAATGGCAACTTTAATCCAATGCTTATAACAATAATATTACAGCGATATGCACTTTTATTTTCTGTTCTTCCATTCATTCATCCAAATTTATTTAAAACCACACTATTTGTTGGAAACGTTTCTATCGAATGCTAACCATTCTGACCAACGATTTACGAAATCGAATTACCGGTCGGAGCGATTTCTGTTATTCACATTGAAGTTTCCAATTATGCATGACCAACTCACAATCCAAAATACATTTTGGGTTCGTTCGATGCTTAAAAAATATTATATTGTTAAATACACCACCTCGTCCGAATTGTCGTCTTTTAAGTCCAGAGTCCAGCTTAAACTGGTATGTTTCGGCACATAAATTACGTCACACGAAATACGTCATATATTGCGTAATCAATTGAATGAAAATAAATGTACTGAAAGCTGGTTTGGAAATAAATTAAAGTAAAGGAGCAAACTAGAATAATATGTAATAGAAACAATAACACACGACAGAGCTGGGCCGGACGTCTCAAATCCACTCTAGCCGCATAATGGCCCTCGGGCCGTCGGCAGCGGGCCGATAATAGACGTCCGGCCAAGCTCTGCCTAGTGTTATTGTCTGTATATATTTTGAAAAATATGCTTAAAATTAGGTACAGTTTGCGGAATAATTTCCAAATGAACACAATAGGCTTTAGTTTATTATTAAAAGTATGTTTTACCAATCGGCCAGTTACTTGACGTATTGATATATTTCACTTTAACCACCATACACAATCCAAATATTTGTCAACCCAAATGCGTGTATGTGTTTTAAGGCTTTATACATTTCAAGTGAAAATAACATTCTTTTGTTTTAACTAAGTTTCATTTCTCACCAACTGTCTCTTTGCGCTGTCAGCGTTTTGATAAAATTTACCAAACTGGCACTTTTTAAAATTTCGAGATTCAAACGTTATTTAAATCTTATCTTTGTGAAATGTTTGTCAAATATATATTATTGAACCAGTTAATTATTGCCTTTAATTCACGACACAATAATCGTTCCATGAACCGGCATTTTAATAAGGGAGGTTAAGGGTTTTAAAAAATATTTTAATTTTCTACAAATTCAGTAGAGTCAATCCCATGTTTTAATTTATATAAAGTTGTTTTATAGGATTAATTTAAACGTAGTTCTTCGTGCAATGTATCGTGAAATTTACCTCTCAGTGAAATATGATAATTCATCTTTTCTGTAAACATTAAATTGTAAACATAAAATGCGATTAGGCCGATCGCTTTTTTATTACAAGAACAACAGGTCCTTAATGTTTTGAACTGGCGATTGACAAGTGAAAAACACTTCATATACTATTTGACATACTTCTAAACAATCCTGGTTCAATGCTAATAATAGCCTTAAATCCCCATATAAGTTTACCTTACATCCGTAACTTACGTAATTTAATCAGATATTCGAATAGTACCCGTTAATAGTGTGAACATGCTCATTGATTAGGAGCTCAATAAGGACGTTAAAGGCGAGAAAAGCCTGTTATCAAATAATCTCAATAAAGATCATAGTTTCGAGGAATATAATTACATTGAGTAACGGTTGCAGATGGCAGAAAAATGGTTGATGATGCATCATATATATATAGACAAATACTATAGCCAAAAAATCTACAAAATAAATTTGTGATTTTACATTGAGTTTAATTAAATGATAAAGTAACCAAATACAAATATTTGACTTTGCACAAGCAAGTCAAAGTTATGATAATTCGAGCAAAAACGAATAACCTTTTGGTTTTAAATAAGCGTATATATTCAGACCTTTCCCTCTTACATTCTCGTTCTTAAAATTACTTCTGCATTAGTTATAAATACATTTTATGTGTGGGTATATGTGGTATCTATGCAGTTTCACCCGGGATAAGATACAGCGATACAAGAGGCAAACCGTTGAATCTGGTTAACGGACAAGAGATAAATATATATGTATCATGTATGACATGGTTTTATTATTAACTAGAACTATGCCAATTGATGTTATTTGGAAGATGTAATACAATTGTATCCAAGTATCCCGCCTGCATTGATTTGATAAGCTGACTTTTAACTTCGTTACAAACCGTAAACACGCCCAGTATAGTGACGTTATTTTGTTTATGCCCTGTCCGAAATGCCATTTGAGGTATTTTTGTTGTTGTTGTTGTTGTTGTGTATGTAGTATTGTTGCGAGTCGGCCTTGACCTTCGCCTTCAGGGTGACTGGTCTTTGTCAGGCTTGGCCTTCGCCTTCAAGGGTGACTGGCCTTCGTCATCCGTTAGTACTTTTTGGTGATTGTGAATTGTTTTTTGTTGTTTTTTTTTTTTGTAATTATGAGCGAGTGAGTGATTGCTGTTGTTAGTGACTCCAACTTAAAGGATTAAAGACGACAAAGAGTTTGAAAACAGTTAAGATTTTTATTGAAGAAAACTCGTTAAGATATGGCGATAATAGTATAATAAAACGTCTACACAGTTTAGTGAAGTGTAGCCTATCAAAACGTACTATTATCGAAAAGAGACTAACTGGCCCAAAGTGCGTTACAAAATTATGATCAAATATATTCAATTCATTAAAGTATATTATAATATATTATTTCCTTAATATTGTTTATATTGCTATCTATAAGTTACTAATTAAATAATAAGTTTGAAATACGCGCACCTTTTTGCTAAGTTAAATTTGAAGTTAAA